>JAEQML010075171.1:0-13950 GCA_016904865.1 Pissodes strobi
CAAAGCCCGGCCCCTGTCGTGGGGTCGTTTGAGCGCCACCCGTTCTAGCCAGCTAAACGGAAAAAGCTCGGCAGGTGTTGTACCGAGTGGCTAGATTCGCTCATAAAACTAACCGGTTCTTAATTTCGAACTATCAAAAAAAATGAGAATAGAGAATAATTAAAAAATAAGAATAATTAGGGCACTATAATCATGCAACTTAACCTATCAAGAAAACAACAATCTAAAAATTTAATGACACTATATTTGCTACTAAATTCCTTTTTTTTTGCAAACACAGCAACAATCTATCCGGAGAAAATGGTTATATTAAAAAAAAAGGTGGTTGAGTAGACAAAAGAATGTTAAATGACTGAAAGTAATTAATAAAATAAACTGAGTACAATATGAAGATTGTACGTACAGAGACCAATTCAGTTGGAAAACCTCAGTTCTATATGCCTTATCACTAAATGCACTAAACTACTTATCAAAGTGATCACTTGGCGCAGACTAAGCTTCTTATAACTAGGTATGCGTGCGCTAATAGCTGCACTGATGGTGATAATACGCCGCAATGAGCGGACACAATGATTAGATCAAAAAAAAAACTTGAGAAGTTAATAAAAGCACCAGATCAGATTAAAAATATGGTTAGCTTGATTCATATGATAAAAAGATAAAATTCAGAGCAGTTATATCTGCCGACTAATTAATGAAATGAAAAATTAATGAAAAGAATGAAGTTATCCAGCCCGCACTTATCTTTTAAAATGAGAAAACAAATCAAAGCAATTTGATTAACTGATCCGATAAACCAGTGAATAAATGTAAATTAAATTAATTAAAATCAATGAGCTACCTCAATTCAATGTGTGATTTATATCAATAAAAGTAAGCGAAGATTAAACATAAGACACAATGAAACATAAAACATATACCCAAATCCCGTCGTCGAACTCTGTCGATGGCCTCTAGTGCGGGAACCACAGCAGTTCTTTGACAGAAGTTCTGGCCCAGCAAAAGAAGTTCTGACCCAGCTTAAGAAGTTCTAGCCCAGCAGAAGAAATTGGTTCACCAGGTAAACTACTGGCCCAGCAGAAGGAGTTGGTTGATCAAGTAAATTTCTGCCCAGTAGAAGAACTTGCAGTTCTCCAAATAAACTCTGGCCCAGCAGAAGGACCCTGAAATAATCCAGTACGCATTAAATGACGCCCCCTTACTTTAATAAAAATCATAGACCCCCTTACTTTAATAAAAAAAAATCATAGACCCCCTCCCTCTTTGCATAAATACATCTTCTTTATAAAACAAATTTTCCCAGACAAAAAAAACCCCATGGACTTACAGTGCAATAAAGCAAAAAAAAAAAGAGATATTAAAGTTCCGGCAACTTGAATATAAAAAGATAGATATGAATCACCCCTAAAAGAATACATAACTTCCCCATATGATCAAAATTAAAGTTGCATTAAAATAAAAATTCGGATCAGGTAAAATGGAGTAGATAAGATAACACATGGGAAAAGCAAATGGCGTTATGTGCACAAAAAATAAAAGGTAGATAAGCAGTCAATTTCATTAATTTAGGCAAAAATGGTAGCGATATTTACCTCAGATTCGGACTTGAGGGTATATTAGAGGAGATTCGACGGTCTCGGTCTTATGGGACGAACGTGGAAGCCGCTATAAATAATGGAAATAAAAAAATTTAGCAAAATGGCGGTCAAGTGCTTCATAGGCCACAGAAAAAGGAATCCAGAGAAAATGCTTACCTAGTACAGCTTGTAGAGCCCGAATAATCGGTCGTGTCAAAACACAAACAGAAACGCACGAAAAATCCCCTCAAAAGGGTTGTATTATTTCACAATACGCAAAACGTGCAATTTCTCGCTATACTGGCAAACGTTCCCCAGGCGAACAAAACTAGAAAAGACCTCCTTCCGTCGTCCGTCAATTTGCCTTAAATTAAATACTGCGAAACAAGTAGTAATGGGCTGAAAACCTCACGAGTGATTCGATACAAGGAATAATTCTAAGAAAATAAACGCCTTAATTCTCGCTTATTATGGTGATAAATGACGGCGGAAGCCACGAGTAGTGAGCTAAAATTACATTCTTCCAGAAAGGCTAGGAAATGCTCTGACAGAAATAATAAACCTTCAAAAATCTAAACCGAGAATGAAAAACGCGCGATACCTAGCCCATTCCTATTATTTTGCAAAAACCTTACAAAAAAACTGGTCCGCTGTACCGAACGAGAAATATATTTAAGCAGAGGTCCAAAAACGATCTCCGGAACATCAACCTAGGATTCTCAAAAGGTAATAGAATATTCAAACTGAAATTAAATTATGGTTCAATAAGTCAAATGCAACGTATTTGCAGGCTAACTGAATTCTTTAAAAATATAAATCGCTTCGCTGGCTATTTACGATAATATAATGCAAATCAAGCCAAGTTGACTTAATAATAAGGTACATACATCGCTTATCAACTAAAATAGATAATCACAATCGATTCTAAAAACTAATACGAATATATAGCTAATCTATACTTAAAATATAGGTAATTTTACATTGAGAAAAGAGGCAATTTCAAGCGAATTATTAAATTCAGAATTAATAAACCGACTAGTGCAAAATACAGCATAATTTTTGCCTAAATGCGGCATATAAATGAAATTTTAAAATTGGCAAAATCGAACTGTTACATCAGTTCGGATTTAGACAAGGGTTTGGCACTAGAGAAGCCCTTTTCAGTCTTACGGTGTTGCTTCAAAAATGCAGGGACCAACGAAAAGATGTCTACATGTGCTTTATTGACTACCAAAAGGCGTTTGATTGTGTTAATCATTCAAAGCTTTTAGGACTCCTTCATGACAAAGGAATAGATCAAAATGATCTTACCATTATAACGAACCTCTACAGATACCAGAGCGCATCCGTTAGGTTTGAGAGCGGCAATACTGATAAAATCCCGATAGAGCGTGGCGTCCGACAGGGTTGCATGCTGTCGCCTCTCCTATTAAATTTGTATTCCGAACTGGTTTTCTCTCAGGCACTACACAACACACAAGATGGTATTAAAATTAATGGCCAATTTGTCAATAATCTGCGATATGCTGACGACACAGTCATTATCGCAGGCAGCCCAGAAGCACTACAGCGACTAATAAATAAAATATCTGCCGAAGGAGAACAGCTTTCCCCAAGAATTAACATTGATAAAACAAAGGTAATGGTAATAAGCAGAACTCCAAACATCCGTGCCAACATCCTTGTGTATGATAAACCCATCCAACAGGTTTTCAAATTCAGATACCTGGGAAGCTGGATAACCGAAGATCTTAACCCAGATATAGAAGTTCGCAGCAGAATAGAGCAGGCAAGAACGACACTCCTTAATATGCGAAATCTAATATGTAATCAAGGCCTCAGTTTAAAATTGCGGTATCGTTTTGTAAAAGGGTACGTCTTTTCTGTGCCGTTATATGGTGTCGAAACATGGACACTTAACCAAAACAGAGTTTTATCCACAATACCGAAACAGAATATTTGCACTCGACGCGCGTTTCGCTAACCATGTTAGCGAACGCGCGTCGAGTGCAAATGTTCTGTTTCGGTATTGTGGATAAAACTCTGTTTTGGTGCATGTTGCCGAAGGTTCCAAACCCCAACGTAGTAATGGACACTTAAAGCAGACATCATTAATAAACTGGAAGCTCTAGAGATGTGGGTCTTTAGAAGACTTCTTAAAATACCTTGGACAGATCACATCACCAACAACGAAGTACTCATACACATGGGTAGAGATAGAGAACTTCTACAAATCATTAAGCGTAGAAAAGCCGCCTAACTTGGGCATGTTTTTCGCAATGTCAAGTATCAATTTCTCAAGCTAATAATGGAAGGCAAGATAGATTAGAAAAGGGGCAAGAATAATAGAGATTGGACTGGCCTAGATGCTCACACACTAGTCGTACTTCGTAAATCAGACGTAATTTCATAAACATCTGTGATAATCAGATCAGATTACTCCATAGTTTTGATTGAACATTGAAATATGAATAAAACATGAAGAACAGCAAAAGTTGAATCATCTGATAGTTGATTTTCTTGGTCTCCTATAAATTTCCATATGATACGATCACAATTTTCTGGCTCTTGTTCAAGAAATACGTTTTCATGGCATTTCAACAAACGATCCATAGCTTGAGAAATACTCTTGCTGAACAAACTGAAAGACTAAGGTTTGCAACGTTTTTGGCACTACAACTAAAAGAATTGAAAACCTTTAAGACCTAAAAGCTCTACATCAAAACTTAATAAGCTAAGAATGCGTTTAGTTGCAATATATAATATGTGGCAGTTACAATCAGCTGTGATGATCTTTGCTTTTGACTCTGTGGGTTTTTGGTAGACAAAGCAATGTTATCGATAATTGACGGATGCATTATCAGCTCCAAATGCGGTTACAATGGCAATATTAAGGTGCAGTTGTTGCAGAGCATTTAATATGCTATTTGTAAATGATTCAGTGCTTTCATTAGCTTCTTTGCAAAAATGCTGTCCTGAATTCCTTCATTTGGGTCAAAAACATGAACAGTAAGGAGGAAAAATTTCTTGGCGCTCTTTTATTTAACTGTAAATGTCATTTTACACATAATGTTGGCCGGTTGTTCTTTAAGCCAATCTTTATTAAATCGGCAGTTTCTTATCTTAGCTTCTTTCTTTAGTGGTGTATTTGGCAATTTTGGCTCACCATCGCTATCGTCACTAATATTAATTATTAATTACGATTATTTAAAGTTAATTTGCGAAATAACAACGAACCATCGTGGCCGAAAAAACTAGGACAACAAATAATATTCCAATTTCCTAAAGTATAATAAATTTTTGCCTCTGCCACGAACACCAGTCGTCAGATTGATTTAAATTATTAACATTATATGTCTGCCGAGCTTATCCAGAATATGCCTGCGCTAATTGCCGATCAAAAAGCCATGTTATACAATCGTTTGATTGACGGGTGTAAAATTACGAATATTGCAGGAGAATTAGGGACTGTCAAAAACACCGTTTTGTTGACTAAGGAGAAAATTTCACAGTATGAAACACTTGATAAAAAGTTGATTCTGGTCGGCCTAAAGTTTCAACCAATTCTCAAGACATGTAAGTAATAACTTTTTAAGAAATAATTCGTTTGAGAGAGCATTGAAAGCGAAGGTAGAGACTAATTTCTCTGGATCGTCCAATACAGCTCGAAAAAGAGTTCGAAACTCCGACATAAATTGTCGAGATGTTCCGCAAATAAAATTTTCTTGACCGAAATTAACAACCAAACGAGACTCGAATTTGCCCCTGAGTATTTAAATCAAAATGATTTATGGGAAAATTTAATATTTTCAAACGAAAAACCTCTCAGTTTTGTAACAATGGCAGTGTTCGAGCCTATACAGACCCGCTGGAACAAGGTATAATGAAAAATATACGCACAAGACTAATCAAAGTGGACAGTTCTCAGTTAATGTATGGGGCTGGTTCAGCATCAGGGGACCAGGAGATTGTCAAATCATAAAGGCAATGATTTTATTTTCCAACATGATAATGCCCCTATTCATAGGCGCGAACAGTTAAAAATTACATGGAGGAAAAACAGATTGATATTTTGCCTTGACCTTCAATACAATGAACAACGGTTGGGGAAAGATGAATAAATTTATGTATAAACATGATTTTTGGCCCTGATTTCAAAAAGAGTTGGTTCAAAAAGTTGATAAAGTATGGGATACTATAATAGAAGAGTATACTGAAAGTGTAATTTTAAGTATGCAGCGAATACTGCAAAGTATCGTCAAATATAAAAAACTATTTAGAATTAGAATTATTATTTTTTACCTACTTGAACTCTATATTATTTTGGTAACATTTTGTTATTAATAATAAAAATACACTCGGTCTTTACGTAATGAGTATTTTCTAAAAAGGTAGTATGCATCAAAAACAATTAAAAATCTTGTTTACAGGTGCTCTATATTTTCATTTTCATGGTAAGTTTCTGCAACCGGCAATAATAATATCTTATTCAGATCTTTCGATCATTTCATTCCCTATAGTCCAGGACAGTGGTTCCCAACCGGTGAGTCGCGACCCCCAATGGAGCGCAATGGTTCTTTTAGGGGATGACCAAAAGTACAGGGGACATAAACTATAAGCTTAAAATTATTCGTATGCCTAAATTACATTCATTCAATATTCCTCCAATATTACGAGGTGGCGAATGCCGATGTGCGCAAGAATACAATAAACGTCAGCCAATTTACCTCGATAATAGGATATTGGAATCCAAAATCCAATGGTAGTTGAGCGAAGTCGGCAAGGCGGAGGAACAAATTTTAATGGAATAACTTGTGTGGAGAGTGCACCGATGGAGCACCAGCCATGCTTGGATCGAGGTCGGGCAAGTTAAAAAGCTTGCAAAGGGATTGCACTGCATGATTCATCGATTTACCTTTGCTACTAAAACTCCTCCAAAGCCTTTGCAAGAAGGGCTCGACTCTCTGATTACAATTGTTAATTATTATGCAAAGACATGGATTCTGATCACGAAGGTTTTCTTTTCTGCACTGATAATCGTTGGTTATCAAAAGTTGTTGGCCGTGTTTTTGTATTAACTGTTCTTAAAAATCAAAGGAAAACACGATCTTGAGGTACACTTTAATTATGAGACCTGGATCTAACGAGTAACTTTTTATCAGACATCTTATATTAAGCTAAATTTGAAATTTCATGGCACATTATGGACTTCAGAGATGATATATGCAGGTATTCATATTAAAGCTTCAAGTAAATTTTAGAAACTTTACTTCCTCAGCGCCTGATGTATTTCATGAAAATCATTGATCAAATTTTGGTGTTCTATGCGTCATTCGTATCCTAAAGTTTCCATGCTTTCTTTTCGAAGCCGAAGCTTAGCGTCATATTTGCTTCCACTTATATCTGTAAGAGTGTAACCCAAACTAACCCAAACTCTTCTGCATATTGAGATAGAAGCCAGGGATAAGTTGGATGTTCAAGATGACATAAGATTGGCTTTGACATAAAGTCCGCCAAGAATAATAAAATTTATTACGCAGCAGATGCGATCTTAGTCATCACATTAAATATATTTATAAAAAATCATCACTTTTGTTGAGTCCTACAGTATGTTTCTTCAAACAGTTATTACGGGGGGTAATGGGAGTAATTACCTCTTACCTCACCCTATTTTGTATGTTTAAATTTATAATAATAGCATTGGCAAGAAGATGGAAAAACATGTATGTAATAGGCATTGACCAATTTTGGCAAAATTTGGGCGTCGCGTCGTCTCCAAAACTGTGCATATCGCCTGCGGTGCATTTTGTAACAGCGGGTAGCGAACATTTTAAAAAAATTTGAAACGGGTCGCCATTAAAAAAAGGTTGGGAACCACTGGTCTAGAAGATGTGTAGGAGGAAAATGTATTTGTTTGACCTAGTTTTTTGGGCACGATGCGATGGTGCAAGAAACACCAACAACCAATTAACCCAAACTAAAAAAGAAGGACGCAAAATCGTGCATTTATAAACTTGTAAAATTTGGTGATTCCCCGAAGATTAGGCGGAAATATTGCGGCCACACTGCCACCTTAATATAGAAATTATGATGAATAAGCAATAAAAATAATAAATACCACTACTCATCAATAGATGGCAGACCTAGTTGTCGTTTATTGGGTGTTACTCTGAGCAGATTTTCCAAATTTACTGACGTAATTGAGGTATGTTGTTGAGAAACGGCCTATTTTAGAAACTTACCGGCACGCGGCCATGTTAGCAAAAAACCGGCCAGGCCCAGTGAAGACTTTTGCAATGCCCCAATGGCTCCATAAATTTCTGGTGGTTAGCAAAGGCAGTAAGTAATCACTTTACAAAAACGCATCTCCCACCTTTGACAGATGAACGCAGCATCACGGCGACTTCAGCCAAGGAAAAAAGCAAACATGCTCGCCATAATTTTTTCATCGCACTCTACCTTAAATGTCCCCCAAGGCAAGGCTCTCCTCACCATATCGAACATCAACATTACCATGGCAGAACTTAAGTTTCATGACCGTAAAATATTCAAAGAACTAGATACGAAAAATGCATCAGGACCAGACGGAATACCTGCCACCGTGTTAAAGAACTGCGCCATCGAAGTAACACCGACTTTTTCCAGACTTTTTTCTTTCTTACCGAAAAGGGATTTATTTACCCATCTTCCCGGAAAGTCTTTTGAGTGCAACCTATTCCAAAAAAGGCAATAAAGCCACGCCCTCAAACTATCGCCCAATTGCCATGCTTCCAATAATCTCCAAAGTCATGTAATGTGTAGTCAATCAGCAACTACTCAGGTACCTTTAGACCACCAGATTAATTAGCGATAACCAATCCGTATTGGTTAGTTTGGGTTAATATAGATTAATGACCTGCTGACCGAAACCAATAATCCTGTTTAGAATTTTGCAGATGACAGATCGGAAAAACCTTTACCAGCGACTGAGACATATCACCGCAGACAGGAGCAGATTACACTCAATTAACCAAGATCTGGAGAGGGTTCGAACTTGGGGCGATAGAAATTTGGTCCAGTTCACTGCAGCAAAAACCCAAGGGGCCACGTTTACCAAGAAAGCCAATACGTCGGGCCCTGACATCATCCTTCATTCTCATCACTCTCTTTGTTGGATGTCTCGGTCAACAGCAATATGTCCTGGCATGACCACGTTGCTAACATCGCAAAATCTGCCTCGCGGAGGCTTGGTGCGCTATTTCGCAACAAATAAGCAGCTTACAGGCTCTTGCTCTGCAAAGCGCAAATAAGACCGTGTTTAGAATATTGCTCACACATCTGGGGTGCCGCACCGAAGCACACCCTCTGGATTCCATTCAGAAGAGAGCTGTGCGTCTCGTCGGCGACCCGGAGTTGACCCGGGATCTGGATAGTCTGGAACACCGCAGACATGTGGCCGAGATATCTCTGTTTACCAGATATTTTCACGGCAGATGTTCCCAGGATTTGGCTCGCCTCATCACGCCTCCAGCAACGCCTGTCAGACAGTCGCGACAGACGGTAGGAACACACCCGTTCGTTGTACAACTGGAAACACCTAGAACATCGCTTTACAAGAATTCCTTTGTTTGATGCACTGCATCGCTGTGAAACTCACTCCCAGGACATATGTTTCCCCCAAATTACAACCTACAGCTGTTCAAGAACCATGTCAATCAACAGCTTCGCACATACACACCGCTCGTCGAGTGCCATAGGATCCCCCTTTAGTGTGTGTGTCAATTCCATAAAAAAGGGCGGATATATTACACTGGATTGGGGTAATGTACTTCAAATTTCAGGCAAGGTTGCATGAACAAGCATTTGGTTTAAAAATTTAATAAGATATATAAGATCCAATTTCCAACTTTCTAGTGAATTTAAGTTTTCTCTTTTCTCTCTCTGCTTTGGTACCAAAAGTCCGAATCCTTGATGACGCAATTTACATTTAGAACCGATAGACGCTTACAATTCGAGACTTCCATATTAGAAAATGAATTGTTTATTTACTTAATAAAGCTACTTAGCACTACGCGGTTAATCGAGCTAGGATCGGTTATTAAAAAAAGTTTGTTAACTCACTAAGGTCCTTGGCAGCATCTAAAGATAGAGAACATACGCTGCTGCCCTTGAGAGCGTTGGGTAATCCCCCTGAATCGTCGTATAAGAAACTTTTGCACCCATTTTTTATGTCGCAGCCAACGTCTTTGAACTTTGCATTAGATTCGCAAAAGTTTAAGAGTAAGTTTCAGCTTTAAAAGCTTCCCCTAGCTGATTAATTGATGAATCTCCAATAAACAATGTTTGTTTTGGGGGGAGCTCGTTCCCAGATGCAGTGGCGGGTACGATTGTTTCACGTTTTTTCTTTAGGCTGCGCGTAAAAGATTGTGACTTTTTTATGATTTAGGTAGACAAGGAGAGTTTCCTCTAGGTAGAGGCTGTCATGGCGGTAGCCACAATGGAAGAATCGAGGAGTCCTGTTCGCCTATAACGGGATCGGGTCAAGAGCCATGACTCCTAGGCAAGCTTAGAAGTATAGAGACGCTCTGTATTGGTATAGTGAGTGTTAAGTTTGACGAATTCCCGGATACTACGAGATATGAAACCGTAAGGAGGCAGATGAACTTGCAAAGTTAAAGCGTTCTGTTCACCCATAATGGGATCGGGTCAAGAGCCAAGACTCCTAGGCAAGCTTAGAAGTATAGAGATGCTCTATATTGGTATTAACCAAGAGAGCGTTAAGTTAGGCGAATTCCCGGATACTACGAGATTCGAAACGTCAGGAAGCAGATGAACTTGCAGAGTTATTAAAGGATAGACATATTGTCCTCATAGGAATAATGACGAAGCTCTGTCGGCTAGGAAGAGATAAAGGGCATTTTAATATTGGAGAGTGTGTGGAAGGTACGAGATGTTGACGAAGCCTTTGATTCTGGCACGCTAGTTCAGGGGAGTACGTTGGACCGCAAAGGTCTCTTTGTGACTCAAATAAAAATAAATATGCTGTTAATGTAGTCGCTGGCACAATTCCTCCCCAATTATTCCCATAGCAAATGATCTCCATTAGAGTTTTCCGCTCAAAGTTAAAATGAGTCTTCAAAATGCAATTCACTGTCATTTAGGATTTCAATGAACCTTGTTACAGCTATCTCCCGAAGGAGATAGATTTAGCAGCCGTGGGAGTTTAAAGAAATTTAGAGTTTATCTGATAGGAATCCATTTTACCGTCGTTACAGACTGCAATGCCTTAAAAGAAACAAGTACCAATTGGACATACTACCCAGGATTGCAAGATGGTGGCTGCAACTCCAGGATTTTAATTTTGATGATTTATCGACCAGGAAACAGGTGGATGCTCTTAGCAGAAACCCGTCGTCAAGTGAGAAACCACTAGCTGAAGTGTTACGAATAGAGCAAGGAGATTGGGTTTTATCTGGACAACTAACCGACGAAAAACTGAAAGACATAAAAGAAGTTTTATCCAAGATGCCTACTACTGACTATGAAAAAGAAATATATAAGGACTATGCTCTGCGAGATGGTAGGATCTACCGCGTAACTGTGAAAGGACTACCTTGGGTGATACCGCGTGGTATGCGACAGCAGATAGTTCGAATAGCTTATGACGAAAGTGAACACTTTGCGAAAGAGAAGACGTTGCAGAGGTTATGTGAACACTACTGGTACCCTCGAATGCGCGAATATGTTGAAAAGTACATCGCATGTTGCATTCCATGTTTGTACAATAAGCGTCCAAGTGGAAAGCGAGAAGGTTTTCTACACCCTATCAAGAAGATGCCTGTACCTTATCCATTACTCACATTGACTATGTTGGACCTATTCCCAAAAGTCGTCGAGGAAATATCCATCTCATAGTAGCTGTGGATGCTTTTACAAAGTTTGTGTTTCCAAAGCCAGTAAACTCAACAAAAACCTTAGAAGAGATTTATAGTTACTATGGTCATCCTCATACCTAGGTATCTGATCAAAGAAGTGCTTTTACCTCTTCGAAGTTTAAAAAGTATTACCAGGACAACTACATTAAACATATTCGGAACGCAGTGACTACTCCAAGACCTAACGGGCAGGTTCAAAGACTTAATCGTACAATTAAAGGAGTTATTTTAGCAAGAACACTCGATGAAGACAGATGGAACGAGAATATTAAGGATATCCAGTTAGTTATAAACACTACTACTTCGCAAACAACAGGGAAGACACCTACATAACTGTTTGATGGTTATAAGCCTAGACGAGGGTCAAGTATACCTTTACTAGATAAAATTACGCAGATTCCAAAACTAATTCAAGATCTCCCAACATTACGCTAGGGAGCAGCTCAGAAAATTTCTTCCAGTCAAAGCAAGCAGAAAGCTCAATATGACAAGAAGAGGAAGACACTCAAGAAGTATAAAGAAGGCGACTTGGTACTCATCGAAAAACAACACACAACTGAAAGCATCAGTAGAAAGTTGATCCCTCCTTATGTTGGCCCCATGATAATAAAGGCAGTGTTGCCAAACGACAGATACTTAACTGCTGATTTGCCAAACTCCCATCGAACCACTAAGTGCACTAAATATGAGAAGGTCATTGCTTTCGACAGAATGAACCGTGGATGCACCAGGGAGGAATATCTGACGATACAAGCAGCGATAGCGGCGAAGATGGTGTGGAGCTGAGTCCTGATGACTCAAATTCCAACTAAATGCACCACCTCGGGGCGAGGTGACTGCAGGATGGCCGACTGTAAGAATCATATTTTATTTCTACCTAATTTAATTCCAGTTTTAATAAAATCCAATATCTAGTTCTCATCCAGAGGTATACCTGCTCTATCAGACCTAAACATAACAATATGGGTTTACCTAAGTTCAAACAAAGGCCCTTGGAGTCGAACCATTCCTTAGTGGTTTCCAGGCCACTTGTTATGGTTCGCTCCCTATCCGGCCACACGTGAAGTCACCAGAAATGTTTAGGCGAACAAGGTCGTTAATATAGAATAGGAACAAAATAGGCCCTAAAACAGAGCCTTGTGGAACTCCTCAGTTAATTATTAATGCAGAGAACCTTGTTCCAGAATGCACCGTAGATTAATTCGACCCCTAATGTAGGATCTAGACATGAAATTAGCCAGGCCTCAAAACCCTTATCTCTCGAGTTTCGACAGCAGTAAATCTTGTCTAATTCACCCCAAAATATATCTTCTCCAGAAAGGCGTAGCTGGCATCATGACTGAAATTCAGATTGTTTTACAGCCATCAAGTTAAATGTCTGAAGATAGTTCCAGATCGACGATTTTATATAAAGTAGGCAGTCAAGAAATTGGGCGAAAGTTAGATGGCTCTTCTGAGACAAGCAGGAAACACACCCTGTTACCAAGATTCATTGACAGAGACTAAGAAGGCAAGGCTTCATTAGACATCCGCACGAACATTACTAGATGTTTGAAGTAAAAACTTCTTTAGGCACTTTTTGCGTTATTTTTTTTGTGAGGGTTGAATGAGACCCAGCTGTTACGCGTCACGCTCGGATATGTAACGTAACGCTCCTTCTACTGGCATGTTCCCGTATAGGTAGAGGGCTGAAATTTTCAGGGGATGTAGCCGGGGTAAAAAGAAGATCCAGGACGAAAACGGGACCCCGTACCCACCCCCGTTTGGCCAGGGGAGGGGGGAGAAGGAAAAACTTAAATAATTAATTTCGAGAGAACGGGAAGAGGTACGGGGTCGAAATTTTTATGGTAGGTGCGCCCCATGGGAGGCCACCTTAGGCCATACGGGGGGATCGGGGCTCTAATTTAAGGGGAAATTTGGGGGGGAAAACCGTTTTTCGCCCGTATTTCTGCAACGAAGGCTCGGATCGAAATTCTGACAAACGATGACCCCGCTTGTTGAAGTTTTCACTTCTGCCGTGCGAGTCTTAAGCAAACACCAAATTTTTTGTTTCTTTTTATCTCGTCTTTAACTTCCTGCCTGTTTGTTTCGAAAATGAGTCACTGCCAGGAAAATTTGTAAGACAAGACAGTGGGCTAGATTCTCTTAGACCTACCGAATAGGTAGGTGTACGGCTTCCTGTGCTGCTACTATTAACGTTAAACATTTCTTACTTGATAATAGAATATTTTCATCTCTTCATCGGGTAACTATTCTATAAACATGTTTGCTTTTCAGTTACTATTCAACATTATTCAAATCGGGTCTGCAATTTCTAAAGCATCGCAGGCATTCTGATCGAACTGTGCTTTAAATATACCCGTACAGACATAAAGCCATATCTTGGGTGCGAATCGCTACATAACTGTTGGACAAACTTTCATTGATATTTACATACACGTATGTGGGCGTCGGATAAC
>MU196013.1:3095-13949 GCA_016904865.1 Pissodes strobi
ATTATCTCAGGTTCTTTCCACTATAGTAAACAAGTCTATTAAAGAAGGTGTTTTTCCGACCCAATTAAAACAAGATTGCCGTATTCAGTGTCTTTTCAAAAATATTTCAACAAGTTATTTATAAAAGAACAGTATAATTTTTGACGCTTATGTTATATTACATGGTTTTTGAAAATGTTTTCTTTCACGGAAAGTGCAAGTGTTGATTTGGCTCACCGTATTTTTGATTGCATGGATAGAAATGAATGTGTGGTAATTTTGTTGTTTAACCTGACCAGGGCCTTCGATAGTGTTGTCGCGGAGTTTGTCTCGTAAAAATTGGATAGGCTAGGAATTAGGGGAAACATATAGCCTTATCTTGGTGAAAGGGTATTTTTTGTTAAAATTGGCTTGAAGCAGTCTGATGTTTATAAAATGGAGATTGGAACTACGCAGGGGAGTCTTCTGGGCCCACTTATATTTACAGTTTTTAACAATTATCTGCCGGATTTTGTCAAGAATTGGAAATTGTTTGTGTACTGCTGTTGTCTCTGATCCCGAACCTGAGATTACGTACCTAAATAATACCAAAACACAAGTTATACAAATCTATAACATGCATAGACAATCCAATAATCTTCCTTTTAATTTCATGTTCGGATTCTATCGGGTTTCTGGGAATAAGAATAAATCAAAATATGAATTGGGGTGAACATACTAATCAAATATGCGAGAAACTGAATCAAAGCGAATTTTTCTTAACCAGTTAAAAAATTTGTTGGAAAGTGACGAACTTATGCAGGTATACCAGAGTAAAAATAATATCATACCGTGGGTAGTATACCCACGGTATGATATTATTTGTACGACGGCTCTACATAATCTGAGTGAGTATAAGCAAAGAAAATGTTCAGTAACATTTTCTTTGGTATAACATTGTACTATGGGATATGTCGAGAGAGAGGTGAAGAGGATATTTAGGGCTCAAAAACGCATTGTTCGACTCTTGCTTTATATACCATTAAGGCATTCCTGCAAGGAAACTTTTAAAACTAAAAAAATCCTAACAGTTGCTGGAATCTTTATTTTAAATCTCTTAATAATTAATAGAGTTAGGAAGTTTTTGTTTCACAGTGCTTTCTATATAGCGGAGTTTGGGACTTTTCTCGAAAGTTATGAATTTTTCTTTTCATTATTCTTTTATATATTCTGGAAAGAGAAGTTTATGTTGATTTTTCATTGCTGGTGTTTGTTATTCTGTCAAATAATCTTACAGACTTGTACTGAATTGTTTTTATACTTTTTTAAGCCTACATGTAGTCTAGTCTTATTTTTTTATTTTCATCATTTAGTTTTTGTTTTTTTTTTTGACAAAATATGTCATATATCTAATTAAATTTATCAAATTTAGTATATAATCATTGCTTATTATAGTATATTTATGACGTCGTCTTTACTAGCTTGTAACAGTTAAATAATAAATAACGATGATTTATTTAATGACTAAATTATTTACAAAAATAGAAATCTGTTGTGCAACCTAAAAACGACCTAATTTATAACTGATTTGCAAAAACCGAGGCAAAAACCAAAACCTTTTCTGCCCCAAAACAAAAAATATCCAAAAAAATTGGCGTTGTAAAAGGAAAATTAAGAAATTGGGTAATATATTTATAAGAAATAGTAGAATTTTGTTTATTACTTACTAAACACTAATAAACAACAGCTAGGAATTAAAAATTAGGAAGTTGGGTAATCCCGGCTGATATTTGAATCACAATTTTCTAGGGTTCGTACACCATTGGATATCTTAGGCATAAATAGCAATAACATAACCATACTTACCAGTAAAATATAAATCTGGTCCACACCCAACATAATATTATATAATACAATGAGCTTAATATACAATCTTGTGCCTATATCAATGTTTTCAAGTTTTCGTCATCATTTGCGTCAACCGCAATCCCAACTTTAATCAGTCTATAAACTGTAGCATCATCAACTTTATTTAGTTAATGACAAATTCTACTAATCATTAAGACAATTTTGAGGTCTCATCTCGAGAAAAAAAAAACATTTTGTGGGCCCTGTTGGAATCCTACCTCGGAACCTATAGGCGGCAAGTTCCGGCCAAGGTTGAATTAGAATTCGGGGGCGTTCCAAACTTCCCAACTATATTCTGAAGTCTTCATATTCTACTTTTTAAAAATTATGAAACGTTGGCGGCTGTAAAATTTTTTTTAGAGGCTCCCCCCCCCCCCTTCGTCTCTCGCCCGACTCGTTGCTCAAAATGTATCATAAAAATATCGGTATGAACCGTTTTTAAAAACTTTGCGACACTGTAACTTCATTTCGAGATCCCGAAAAAAGGATTTTTGACACCGTTAAACTCTTACCACGAAACCATCCAAGGCCGGATTCGAACGCAACGAGGTTTCTTAACCCCCGAACACCGAATTTTAGCTTTCAAACTTGAACGGTTACAAAGTTCCTTATTTAGCTTGCTAAAAATATCTGAGCCTGGAAATCAGTTCTAACTCGAGCACCTATACCCGTCGAATCGCTTTTTCGATTTTTAACCGAAAAATAGTTTTTTAAGCCTACTAGATAGAAGATACAGTATTTTGCATCAGCCATCATGTTTTCCGACTTCGGAAACCTCGAAAGGAACTTTTGGAGCAAATTTGACTGCGTATTAATTGAAACTTGTTCGCAACAGTGCGAAATATCGGCGATACTAGGGTCGCCTCAGGAAAGAAACATTCAAGCCTGCGAATACTGCGAATAGAAATGAATGCATTTTCGGCCATTCACGAATACATTAAATTGAGGCAAATATTGGCGCTGTTATTTACATATAAATAACGTTCGAAATGTATTGTTCACTTTAATGCTTTTTAATTATTTTTATATTTTTCGTGGAAGTAAAGAATATTTTTAAAAGCTATTTTGTCAACTCTAGTAAATAAAAACTTAGTGTCTCACCTAAAGAGCCACCTGACTATTGCCCTTATCTTCAAATGGTGTCCATTTAAAAAGCCATGCCAATAATCTGCTAACGCATCTAAGCCCATACGGCACTGATTTTAACCGATGCCGCAAATGAGAATAATGGAGGAAATAATAGCCTCACATCCGTTGTTGGGCTTTTTCCTAGCGCGCGGCAGACTTTAATGTTGTTTGTTCTAGCTACTTTAATCTTATTTTTTTTCTCTCTCTCTTCTGTCTCTTTTATGCACTATAGGGCAATACCATAGCCTAAAGAAAACTATAGCCGCGACACTCGGCTCGTTTAGTGGGGTACGGAATCAAATTTTCTCCGTGAAGCTCAGTGAAGGGAGGACACCACGCAGTTGGAACTCGATGCCAATCATACGCGCTTACCTGGGCCGGAGTGCAATAAATTTTCATAGGAATTAAAATAGAAAAAGATTCGTTGTTTGGGTAAATAGACGTTATGCGTATATATTGTTTTGTTTGTATGTTATATAAATAAGTTAATGTTTATGTGTTAAAATGGGAAAAGAACGGCAGAATTATGCAGCTAGTTAGTTTGTTTATTTAAACTTAAATTTGATCATAAGGTATCGGAATCGGTTCAAATGACTAAAATAAATTGGAACTAAACCGAAAGTTAATTGAACGACTAACCAAAGCTAGCCAAAAGTAACCATAAGCTCCAAAACAGGCTAAAACGTACCTATTGTAATAGGTTACAAAAATTAAAATAAGTTAAAACTAACCAAAACGAAAGGAATTTAAGCGACTAACCAAAAATATTAAATTTGTTTATAACGTATAGGAACTGATTCAAATTACTAAAATAAATTGGAACTAAATGAAAGTAACCGAAAGTTGATTGAATGACAAACCAAAAGTAACTAATAGCACAAAAACGGCCTAAAACGTATCGGAACAGATTAAAAATGTTAAAGTAAATTAAAACTAACCCAAATTAACCGAATATTGGCAAGTAACCAAAGACATTAAAATTGGTTATAACGTATCGGAACCGGTTCCAATGACTAAAATAAATTAAAACTAACTGAAATGAACCGAAAGTTGATTGAACGAATGTAAGTTAAAACTAACCCAAATTAGCCGAATTTTGGCGACTAACCGAAAGTACTTAAAATCTTTAAAATTGGTTGTAACGTATCGGAACCGGTTCATATGATTTAAATAAATTGAAACTAACTGAAATTAACTGAAAGTCGACTGAACGACTAACCAAAAGTAACCGAAAGCACCAAAAGGGCTAAAACATATCGTAACAGATTAAAATTATTAAAGTAAGTTGAAACTAACCCAAATTAACCGAATTTTGGCGACTAACCTAAATTAATTAAAAACATTTAAATTGGTTATAACGTATCCGAACCGAGTCAAATTACTAAACTAAATTAAAACTAACTGAAATTAACCGAAAGTCGATTGAACGACAAACCAAAACTAACCAATAGCATCAAAAAGGGCTAAAACGTATCGTAACAGATTAAAAATATTAAAATAAGTTGAAACTAACCAAAATTAAGCGAATTTTGACGACTAACTTGAATTAATTCAATAACTAAAATAAATTGAAAGTAGCCAAAATTTGATTGAAAGACTAACCAAAACAAACCAAAAGTAACTAAAAGTACCAAAACGGACTAAAACGTATCGGAATAGCTTAAAAATAATATTAAGTAAGGTAAAACTAACCCAGATCAATTCAATTTTGGCGACTATCCTAAACAATAAAATTGGTAATAACGTATCGGAACCGAAAGTAATCGATAGTTGATTGAACGACCCAGTTTTGGCGGCTAACCAAAACTAACCAAAAATATTAAAATTGGTTATAATGTATCGGAACCGGGTTCAAATGACTAAAACAAATTAAAACTAAGCGAAAGCTGATTGAACTAACCCAAACTAACTAAAAGCACCAAAACGGACTAAAACGTATCATAATAGGTTACAAAATTTAAAGTGCCCAAAAATAATCGAAAATTAATAATATGGAAACATTCATAAAATATATACGAAGGGTACAGGGGAAAAACGGTCTAAGCGCCATTTTCATACGAAACTGTTATTATTGATTTCACAGAAAATTTTATTCTTGATAAAAGTTGGTGCTTGGAAAAAAAGCTAATTTTGACAATGTTAAATTAAGACTTAGTATTACAGGGTACTTAAAAAATACAAAAATGGTGGTTAAAAAACCAAAAACTTAGGAATATCGGAAAAGCTTCTACAGGAAAAATAAAGCTCCTATTAAGGTAAATATAAAAGTCAAATACCATTTTTTCCAAAAGTGCATCGTTGCTGAAAAAAATAAGGACAAAATTAAGAAAAAGCGGATTTTTTCAGTAATTGAAATGAATTTTCTCCACAACGGTGCGGTGCACTTTTGGAAAAAATGGTATTTGACTTTTATTTTTATCTTAATACCAGCTTTATTTTTCTGTAGAAGGTTTTCCGATATTCCAAAGTTTTTGATTTTTTAACCATCATTTTTGTATTTATTGAGTACCCTGTATAACTTATCTTTAATTTAGCATTGTCAAAATTAGTTTTTTTTCAAACACCAAATTTTATCAAGAATAAAATTTTCTGTGAAGTCAATAATAAAAAAGTTTCCTATGGAAATGGTGCTTAGATCATTTTTCCCCTGTACCCTTCATATGTATACACATTTTATAGAAATAACATGTTTTTAATTTTTTTATTAGTCTTACAACCATTTCATCATTTAGCCATGTTGATTTCAGTTCGACAATATAATTGAATTATATTTCAATATAAAAGGTCTCAAAAGAGCGGGACATATTTTCCAATTTTCGAATTCTTCTAAAAATTCTAGATAAATTTCATGCAGCATGTCGAATAGCCTCCTTTCCATTTAAAGAATTTGATCTGTGGCGGCTTTACGTCTCCCACACTTGCCTTGTATATAACATTAGAAATTAGTCTGTATGCACCATTTTTGTACATATCACACTGTATAGATTTCGCCTTAGGTAGTTTTTATTATATTAGATTTTTAGGTTTTTCTCTCAATAACGCCGACATTGTAAATATGCATTAGCCCTAGAAAACCCTCCTTGTAAAATATTAATTTCATATCGGCTAGCCTGAAGCTCATAAACATCGACCCTTGTAAAGGTAAAATATATTCAAACTTTTCCATCATAAAATCCAATCAGGAAAAACCCAAGTATAGGTAGCTCCGAAGGTACCTCGAACAAAACGGCAAAGAGATCCGGATGAAGAGAGGGAAAAATGAGCCGACGAAGGGACATGATTCTACTGGGAGGATCAGTTCATCTAGACCGATCATACAAGCATATCTTTTGAGTTCCCTCTCTCAGTCAGGCATTCATTTCTAAAAACATCCAAGTGTAATTCTATTAGATTTAAGTATAACGACAGAAATATAGTTCGTTTTCTGTTCGCACGTAGTCACGGTAGTTTTATTTACGCTCACCCTCCAGTGATAGAAAAAGGCGATTGTTGTCAGCATCATATGACAGCAACCCGCCAAAGTGGTGACCCCGACGTGATCTGATCGTGAGTGTAAACAGTGTATAGTGCCGTGCAATAAGAACATTGAAGATACGTGTAAGTACTTTTGCAAATAACATTGACTTTTCGTGATTTTTCTGACTTTTTCCGCGCTCAAAGTGTTTTTTTTTTTTTTTGTGTGAAACTCGACATATTTTAAGCATACAAATTTTTTTTTTTTTCTCTCGCTTAAAATGCCTGACAGTGTAGTAGCTAGTGACGCCTTAGTCCCGATCGCGACAAATTCCGCGCCGCGACTCCCGGATCTTGATCCGACGGACCCCGAATTATGGTTCGTGATCGTCGAAGCGTGTTTTCATCGGGCAAACATCACGGATACGCAGCAGCGATATCTAGAGATTCTCGCAAAATTGCCTCCGCGGTATATCGAGGAAGTCCGCGACATAGTGACCCGGCCAATAAACAACGACTCATATGATGAACTCAAACGGCAACTCATTACACGGTTAAGCATCAGCCAAGAGCAGAAAATCAGGCAGCTTTTAGAGACTGAAACCATGGGCGACGACAAACCCTCGCAATTCCTCCGACGGCTACAGGCACTAGCAGGATCAATTGTGCCAGAGCCCTTGCTGAGAAGCATTTGGGTAAGACGCCTACCAGACGATATACAGCCGATTTTAGCTACGCTTACACAACAACCTCTTAGTGAAGCTGCTGACTTGGTTGACAACATCTTCACAGCTTTGCCAACAAAACCGGCCGTAGCCGCAGTTACTTCCACTACGGTTCAGGAAACCAGCCTCCATACGCTTATACAGCAGCTAACTTTACAGCTTTCCGACGTAAAAGGAGAGCTTGCAAGCCTCAAGCAGGACATGAGCACACCTAGAGGAGACCATAGCCCGCGTTCACAGTTCCGTCCGCGATCACCATCGCGTCCGAGATCTCCATTCGAGCCCAGAGAATCGCCTCCTGCTGGTATGTGCTGGTACCATTGGCGTTTCAAACAAGCAGCTCGCAAATGCACCGCGCCTTGTTCATGGACCCAGGGAAACGACAACGGCGGTCATTAGAAGCGGCTAATGATACTCGCCGCAACAACTCGCCCCGCTTGTTTGTCTGCGACCGCAAAACCCATATCCAATTCCTGATTGACACTGGCGCCGACCTCAGCGTTTTCCCGCGACACGAAGTGCATGGTAAACAAACCAAGTCCGCCTATGAACTCTCAGCTGCAAATGGTTCGCCTATAGCCACATACGGGATAATTACACGTAATCTAGACCTTGGACTGCGTCGCGATTTCCCATGGAGGTTTGTGATCGCCGATGTCTCCAAGCCCATCCTAGGAGCAGACTTCCTAGCACACTATGGGCTACTTCCAGACTTGCAGAGAGGCAAACTCCTAGACTCCACGACACAGCTTACTTCACGAGGCGAGGTGACTGAGTATGGAGCTCAGACAATCAAAGTTATCAGTGGCACATCACCCTTCCATACGGTCCTGCAAAAATTTCCAGAAATCACACGACCAGACGGCGCACTCAGTGGGATTCAACATGAAACCAAGCACCACATCCTCACCACACCCGGTCCACCGGTTGCACAGAAACCGCGACGCCTGGCACCCGACAAACTCAAAGCAGCCAAAGCAGAATTCGACGCCATGCTCAAGCTAGGCCTTGCACGTCCATCCAAGAGCCCCTGGTCCGCGCCACTACACCTAGTTCCAAAGAGTAACGACGAATGGAGACCATGTGGGGATTACAGAGCCTTGAACAGCCGTACCTGTCCCGACCAGTATGGCGTCCGCCATATCCAGGACTTCGCTCAAGAACTGCAAGGTAAATCCATTTTTTCTACCATAGACCTAATACGCGCCTTTAACCAGATTCCAGTTGCTGAAGAGGACATCCCGAAAACCGCCATTACCACGCCATTCGGTCTGTTCGAGTTTCCGTTCATGACATTTGGACTCAGAAACGCAGCACAAACATTTCAACGCTTCATGGACGAGGTTACACGAGGACTGGATTTCTGCTACACTTACATCGATGACATCCTCGTCGCCTCAACGTCAGTCCAAGAGCACCTTCAGCACCTGGAGGTACTTTTCCAGAGACTCAAGGAGTATGGTATCATCCTAAACCCCAGCAAGTGCGTCCTAGGAAAACCAGAGGTGAAATTCTTGGGATATCTCGTCTCCAGTGGTGGCACGCGACCCCTACCAGAGAAGGTCGAAGCAATCCGGGCCTATTCGAAGCCTGACACGGCCAAGCAGCTCCGCCGATTCTTGGGGATACTAAATTTCTACAGGAGGTTCATTCCCAAGGCAGCAATGACCCAAGCCCCGCTGAACAACCTTCTCAAAGACAAGGTCAAGGGGAAGGCCCCACTACTCTGGACTCCGGAAGCCACCGCCTCGTTCGAGGCCTGCAAGGAAGCGTTGGCTCAAGCGACGCTGCTGTCACACCCAGAAATTGATGCACCGCTCGCTATCTTCTGCGACGCCTCAGATTTCGCAGTCGGCGCCGCCCTCCAACAGTGGGTAGAAGGACAATGGCGACCATTAACATTCTTTTCCAAGAAACTCAGCCCTACAGAATGCAAGTATGGTGCCTATGACCGTGAACTTCTTGCTATATACCTGTCTGTGAAGCATTTCAGGCATATGGTAGAGGCAAGAAAATTCATCATCTTTACAGACCACAAGCCATTGACGTACGCCTTCCGCCACAAGACGTCACAGATATCGCCTCGACAGTTCCGACACCTGGACTTCATCAGCCAGTTCACAACCGATGTTCGACACATTGCTGGCAGCGACAACGTAGTCGCCGACGCACTCTCCAGAATCGAGGAGATCCATGCGTCAATCAACTATGAGGCCCTAGCAACATCGCAGCGCACCGACGGAGAGTTGGCCAGACTACGACAGGACCGTTCAACAGGACTAAACCTGAAACAGATTGCAGTTCCTGGCAGCACCTGCACCCTCTGGTGTGACGTTTCGACACCTACCGCTAGACCCTTCATCACGACACCCTTCAAGAGAACAGCGTTCGATAGCGTACATCGCCTAAGCCATCCTGGCGTAAAAGCCTCAGTCAAGCTGGTAACGCAACGGTACGTGTGGCCCTCCATCAAGAAGGACTGCAGGAAGTGGACGCAAACCTGTCCGGAATGCCAGCGTTCCAAGATCACGCGTCACGTAAAAAGCCCCGTCGGAACATATGCACCGCCGTCTAGCCGCTTTGACCACGTCCACCTAGACATAGTGGTGATGCCGCTATGTGAAGGATACCGGTACTGTCTCACCATGATAGACAGATTTTCCAGGTGGCCGGAAGCAGTACCATTGCAAGACCAGGAAGCAATCACCATCGCACGGGCATTCTATGAGGTTTGGATATCCAGGTTTGGCGTTCCATTGCGAGTCACCACCGACCAAGGCCGCCAGTTCGAGTCACATCTATTCAGGCACCTCACCAACTTGATAGGAACCACCCACATCCGCACCACAGCCTACCATCCTGCAGCCAATGGAATGGTCGAGAGATTTCACCGCCAACTGAAAGCAGCTTTAAGATGCCACCAGACTCGTTGGACCGAGAGCCTACCGACGGTCATGCTAGGCGTTCGAATGGCCTGGAAGGAAGATCTCGATGCAACCGCGGCAGAGATGGTGTACGGACAACCCATCCGCCTACCTGGCGAATTCCTGACGTCCCGATCACCAGACGCTATGGATGATGGTTCCTCTACTTTCATCAAGGAGCTTCGGCAACGCTTCAGCGAGCTCCGGCCCACCAATGGTAGTAACCATGACCGCAGGAGGAACATTTTCATTTTTAGGGACCTTAACACTGCCACCCACGTCTTTGTCCGCCACGACGCCCAGAAGAAGCCACTACAACAACCCTATGATGGTCCATTTCCCGTGATAAGCCGAGACGAAAAGACGTTCGTCATCGACGTGAGAGGACGCGAGGTCACCGTCACCATCGACCGACTCAAGCCAGCCTATATCCTGGACAAGGACCCGGTCGACGTACCAATCCCCCAGGACATAGACGACAGTTACGACTTGCAGCCACCACCAGTCCGAGAAGCTGCAGCTCCACAACCGCAGCCACAACCGCAACCACAACAGGCAGGAGACGCAAACCAGCCAGCGGCAGGAATCCATGCTCCTGCAGAGACGATTCGCCACCTACCGCAGCGGCAAACCAGATCCGGCAGACATGTCCGCTTTCCCGAGCGTTTCCAGGCTGGGTTTTCGTGATTCTAAATCACTGGCAGGGGGGTGCTGTGGCGGCTTTACGTCTCCCACACTTGCCTTGTATATAACATTAG
>JAEQML010075176.1:0-13948 GCA_016904865.1 Pissodes strobi
TAGTTTGCCTCCGTGGCGACGCTGGGTTGTTCCTCCAAAATGTGAGGTCACTTAGCCGAAGCCACAAATGAGCTTACTGGCTCCTGTTTGTGGCTTCTGTACAGTTTTTTTTTCCATTCCCAAGTTACACCCGTTATGTGTACATCTATGTATGTGTGTACCTATGCCAATTATGGTGTTTGGGTGCATGTATGCATATGTATACATATTGCCTGACGAAGCCAAGAAGCCATCTGTTTCTTCCTGCTTCTGTTCTGCGGGCATGCCCATTAGCTTCTTTTCTTCATATATATTTATATCGATCCGCATTAAACCTCTTCCTGTCTTGTTTTAACAATATATTACTTTTTAAACTCGAATTTACCTACAATTCAGTGGATATGACAACAGCGTATCGAATTGAGGCTGTTCGTAGCGCCATCTATATTGTTTCCAGTGAACGTGATGGCGGCGAAAGAAGCGGATGAGGCTCGCGGCAGCCAACAGCCTCATTATTCGGCTCGTTTTAAACACATTTCAGGCGCCGGCGCCGTCTGTTGCGTAGCTATATTGTTTGTGGTTTAGGTTAATAATTACAATTGATTCATCGCCGTCGCCACGGTGATTGTTGACACATAACTGATAACACTTGATCTATTCGCAAATTATCTTAATTATTTAAATACGTAAATAATATCTACTGTTTAAGGGTTTATTTTATTATGCAAATAAAATCATATCAATAGATCGATATTATATTTTTGAGATAATTTCATTTCACTGCAAAAGTAAATAATATCTTGTATGACACATGTGAGAACTTAGGAAATTTCCTTAGTTCTAAACTTACGGAATTTGGCTTTGTCTCGTTCTAAAATGTAAGCACATATTTAAGGAATTTTCCAATTTTCCGGATTGTTACATAAATAGATATTTCCTTATTTGTAGTCGATTTTCGCCATTTGTCTCTAATATTTTTTACCTTGTTCAATCTTGTTCAATTTAATAACAGTTGAATCCAGCTGATATCTTAATATCATATCTCCACATATGTCCGTTCTCTATCTGATAAGCATATAATTTCGCTTTGCCCGATATTTATTTAAATGAGGTTCGTATTTCCAATGTCTCGCACTCTGCTTTTCTCTAATTCAATGGCTTATATTCCGATCTTTCAATGTGATGCATTTACATTTTTTATTTATAGCGAACTGATTATCCTGAAAACGGGATAACATATCCATGTTTGGTTCTCAATTGTAAAACTCTATCAATACCTTGAACATATTTTAACACACAAATACTGCTTATTTCTCCACTTGGTTTTACTTTCCGGTGGTGATCTCTTTTCCGTTATATTAGATTCAATTTCCTTAATTCTTCCATTTCCATAATATGTTTTTCTAATTATTTTGGTACATTATATACTTAGTTTTGTTGCAGATCTGTTTTAAAACTTTTTGATGCTAAGCAAATATTCTTCAATATACTACTTAGTTCTTCGTTTATAATTGCCAATATCACTAGGCTATCTATAAATCTGAGAAGGTGTAATCATTTGTGAGATATATTCACCGCCGGCCTTTCTTTCCAATCAATGGACTTAAAGCATCCTTCGTAATGAATTCAAATAGATTAGGTGACATTATCCTCCCTGTCGAATGCGCTCGTGGCATCTTACTTACCGAAGTTATCATTTGGACGGATCTGCATGTTTTCGTATACCGCGGTATATTAAATTGGACTATGGATGGACACATGAGCATCCTTCCTAGCTTCCTTTACAGTCCAAAATTCGACAGTGGCAAAATCTTGAGCATAATCTAGTAGCCTCTTACTCAGAAGAATATGAGAATTTTCATAGTTGTGAGCGTTAGGTATTTTGAATTATAAAAGTACAACTTTGGTTTGAATTGTGTTTGATAATTATCCTAGAAAACAACTTCTGTACCTTCATTAATCGGTGTGGAGTTTTCTAGATTTTGAATTATTTGTGATATAAACTTGACACTTTGTTAATATACTACACTAGTATTTATATTCTAGCTTTACCTAAGCAATCTGCAAGATGCTATGTATAAGGATGGGGTAAATATTACCGGATATATGGCTTGGTCATTAACCGATGATTTTGAGTGGCAGTTTGGATACACGTAAGAATGTTATGTTCTAAAATCGGCGTGCTTTATTCAAAGATATTTTAATTTTAGGGTTGCCTTAGGATTCTACCAAATTGACTTCACAGATCCGAACAGAACTAGGACTCCTAAAGATTCAGCTGCCTACTACAGGCATGTTGTCACAACACGTTGTTTAGTACCAGAAAATGAATGCATAGATTAATTTAGTAACAAATAATTCATTAATTCATTCGTGTAAATAAGCAGTACTATTTAGTTTCGGTTAGTTTGAGAATATTTTAAGGACAAACAGTAGATTATAAAGATATAAAATATCTATATGTGAATTCACAAAAATATCATAAGCCTGTAATTAGTTAATACTGTGTACTGAACTATTCTTAAATACACTTGTAACATTTCTAAATTTTAAATTAATTCACTAGCAGCCTTATTGGCAAGAATCAATAAGAGCAGACTATAAATTTTGTATTCAGCACCTCATATTGTTTGCTTCACTGCTTGATTGGTAATTGGTATATACAGAGTGTCTGGTAAGTATATGGCAAAATCGCGGGGGCATATAGGGGAGGTCAAAATATCCCTAATTTGTCATAGAACAAAAATTACTAAGGCGTCCATTAACGGAGATACAGAGCCCCAAAGGGGCACGCAGAGATTTATCTTTTCAGCTCTAACGTTTGCACTGTCTTGTAAAATTTAATGAAATTTTAATATTTTATGTAGGCCATAAGAACTTAAAACCATACTGCAGTACATCGACGACGAAGTCAGAAACGGTGTCATTTTAAAGAGCTGAAAACCGATTTTTAAATAATTTGGCCCTTCCTCTTTGAGAAAGGTACTCTAGACTAAACATCAGTCATTTTTATTTAGTTAAAATGTGTTATTGATAAGACTCCTCAAAATTCTGATTGATTGACTAGAAAAAACTTAAATAGTGGAGCATTATTCGTAGAGTGAATATGCGGATATGCATCTAATTTATGAACAAATATTCGGAATTGGATGGAAGCAAGAATAGTTTAGGTATTCTGATACATTTCCAAGTGGGTTTTTCATGAGACACTTCGGGAAAAACTTGCACATCTTTATCACGTCCAAAAGTACAGGGTGTCCCATTTAGCCCGCTTCGTTTTGCAACACGTTTTCTGTTCTGATTGAGCGCCACCCGTTCTAGCCAACTAAACGGAAAAAGCTCTGCTGTTGTTGTACAGGGTGGCTAGGTCAGCTCATAAAATCAACCGGTACTTAGTACTTAATTTCAAACTAACAAGAAAAGGAGAATATAGGCGGGATTGTGATCAATTAACTTAACCTATCAAAAAAACACAATCTAAAAATTTAAGGAACAATATATTTGCTACTAAGTTCTTCTTTTTTTTTTGAAAACACAGCGACAATCTATCTGTAGAAAAATGTTAAATTGAAATGTGGAGTTAAAGACAAAAGAATGTTACAGGACTATTAACGTAATGATAAAATAAACAGAGTACAATATGGAGATTGTACAGAGACGAATTTAGTTGTTAATAAGGGGTTCTCTATGCCTTACAACTAAATGCCTTAAATACTTCTATAAATTGATCACTTTGACGTTTACTAAGCTAATTACCACTAAGTATGCGTGCGCTAATAGCTGCACCGATTGTGATTGTAGCAATGATAATATGCAGCAGTGAACTGCCGCAATAATTAAATCAAAAGACTCGATAACTTAATAAAGGAGCAAAACTAGAATAAAGCTATTGAAAGCGTGACTGTCGATGCTTGATTCATATTATAAAAAGATAAAATTCAGAGCGGTTATATCACTTGATTAATGAACGAAAAGAATAAAATTATCGATCCAACGCTTTAAACGCTCTTTAAAAAGAGAGAATATTCAGTGCAATCCGATTAACTGGTCCGATAAACCAGTAAATAAATGAAAATAAAATTAATGAGCTCTCTTAGAACTTGGCGTTCAATGTTTGATTTATATTAAGGATAGAAAACGAAGAGCGATTATATTAAACGGACAAACCTAAGAATTAATGAGAGAGACATAAAGCTTCGGTAAAATAACCCAAATCCGGTCGTCGAACTCTGGTGGAGGCGTCGGGCACTTATTATACCTTATACCTCGGGAATTGGCTCTCGATGGCCCCGAGGGAAGATCTAGCCGAAGTATGGATAGCTTGGGGTCGAGATAAGTGCTGCTGGTAAAGCCTGCTTCCAACCCACTAGAACAGGGCGACTCTAGCGGCAGGTAAAGGTCGTGGCCTCCGAGAAAGAGGTTGTACCCTCCGGAAGAAGGTGGTGGACCCTGAAAATAATCTAGTTCGCATTAAACGAAGCCCCCCTACTTTAATAAAAACCATAGCCCCCCTCGCATGAATATATTTTCTTTATGAAACAAATTTCCCAAAAAAAAATTATCCATGAATTTTCAATGACCATCGGCAAATGAAAGATACTAAGGTTCAGACAACTTAAATATAAAAAAGATAGGGATGAATCACTCCTAAAGGAATTAATAGCTTTCTCAATATGATCAAAATTAAAGTTACATTATAATAAAAATTCGGATGAGATAAAATGTAGTAGATAAGATAACATGTGAGTCGCAAAAGCAAATTGCGATATATGCACAAAAAAAGGTAACACAGATAAGCAATTAAATCATTAATTTAGGCAAAACAATAGCAATAATTACCTCGATTGTGTGTGTGTGGGTACTAACTATGAGAGATTCGACGATCTCGGTCTTGTATGACGAACGTGGGAAGCCTCTATAAATAATGGAAAAAAAATCGTTAGCATCATGGCGTTGACGCACTTCACAGGCAATAGAAAAAGAAATCCAGAGAAATTGCTTACCTAATACAGCCGTATCTAGGTCCCGACTAATCGGTCGTGTTAAAACACGAACAGAAAATCAACACAATAAATCCCCAAAGAAAGGGTGGAATTGAATCACAATAAAATTTAAAATCCTACGACTGCACTATCAAACGTTCTTCTCGCCTTGAAAGGGAATCATAGAAGAACTCTCGATTGTCAATTTGCCTTTGCTTCCGTCCGATTAGGAAGTAGGGATGGACTGAAACAAGCCGAGCGATTTCGATACAGTGAATAATTCCAAGACAATAAACGCTTTAATTCTCATTTATTAGGATGATAAACGATGGCGGAAGCCACGAATAGTGAGGTAAAATTAAATTTTTCAAGAAATGAAAATCTAAATCGAGAGCGACAAACACGGATGGATAGCTCATCCCTATTATTTGGCATAGACCTCACAAAAACTAGTCTGCCGTATAAAGCGATAAAGGTATTTAAAGCAGAGCAGAGGTCCAAAAACGATCTAACGATCTTCAGAAAAGGAAGCCGGTAATTGGTGCTCCGCCACCAAGGGGTTCCCAAAAGGTTATAAAATAAGCCAACAAAATTAAAATATGGAACAACAAGTCAAATGCAGCGTATTTGCAGGCTAACGGAATTCTTAAAAATATAAATCGGTTCGCTGACCGTTCCACGGTAATATGATACAAATCAAGCCAAGTTATCTTAATCATAAGGTGCGTCGCTTATCAACTAAAATAAGTAAGAGTCACAACGTGTTATAAATGATAATACAAATATATAGCTAACCTATCCTTAAAATATAGTTAATTCATATTAGAAAAGTGGTTTTTTCAAGCGAATTATTATCAAATCGAATCATTAAATTCAGAATTAAGGAACCGATGAGTGCAAAATACAGCATCTTTCTTTCCTAAATGTGGCATATAAATAAAATTTAAAAATTGGCAAAATCGAACTGTTATAGTTGCTTAGATACAGGGCGAAATTGAAAATAATGCATTTTGGAACCCCCCCTCCCCTCATATCCCCGGTATCTTTTCACATATCGCAAAGCCAAATACTTGCTCTTATACACTTTTTTACGTAGAATCCAGTGGCGTAGAATCGTTTCTAAGATACAGGGCGAAATTGAAAATAATGCATTTTGGGACCCCCCGCGTATCTCCGTTATTTTTTTCACATATCGCGGAGCCCCCTTATACACTTTTTTACGTAGAATCCAGTGCAGTGAGCTGCCAATTTTTAGCTATAAATCAAACTTGTATTTTTTTAATGAACCACCCTGTATGCATTTCTTTTCGTTCGATTGGAGATTTTATAAGCTTTACAAAAATATATAATACATGATATGTATTTTAAATAATAAGCCTAAAATTCTTAATTCTTACTTACATACAAAATGTATCTCATACGTCAAAAGGTAAATAAATATTCAAACAAACTTATTGCAATATAGCTGAGAAGCTTCACGGAAGTCTTCATTGCTCCGTATAAAGGAGACTAACATGTCACATTTTTCAAAATCTTGACAATTTTCATTTTCAGCCATCGTAAAAAGTACAATTTTACACAGAAAATATAAATTTTGCCACTGACAGGTCTTGCCAATAAGAAATGACCATTCCATTTTTCTCATAAGTAAATTTCAAGCGAAGTACCAAATTCACTTGCTATTTACCGTGGTTTAGTTTTGGTTATATTTGACAGATGACTTGTTGATGCCATTTTCGTTTGATGGCTAAAACGAAACGGTATTTATTTACCGCTGTTATGTGATTGTTTACCTGTGGTTTCCTAATGTAACTTTTCGATCATATTTTACGAAATTAAATTATGTTACGTATTAGAACAACTGAAATATGGATCAAAATATAGTGCTTGCTCTAGGAGGCCACTTGGTGATCCTGCCCCTCAAAATTAATTGTAATAGGTAACGTATTTATCGCACATTTCCCACATCTTTTAGTACAAAAAACTTTGATTTTAATCATAAATTATCTTAACTCTTATATCAGTATCAGTATCAGAAGGGGTGGCCCCTAGCGGGCCTTGCACTTAGGCCACCAATTGGGCCCGTTGTGCCCCCAGCCCGCATTAGAGAACCTCCAGGATGCCGGTCCTCCTTAAGAAAGCCCGCATCTCCTTCAGACTAACACGACGCACTGAATCTGGCTCGATCGACGTCACGCCAAAGATTCTGTATCTTGCCCAAGCGAAAGCAGGGCATTCCGTAAGTAGATGGTATGGGGTCTCGTCGTCCTCCATGCACCATCTACACTCCCCTCCTCTGCAATTCTCAGCAGGGTCAGGTGCCGTCTAAGCCTACAGTGCCCTGTGTAGAATCCTACCAGGGCCCTGCACTCGTTCCTAGGTAGGCACAACAGCCCCATGGCGAGACTCTTCGCGGGCCCATGTATCATGAGCCTGGTCTGTCTCATCCCCGGAGCCGTCCGCCATACCTCCTCCGCCCGACCCTCCATCCAGGCCTCCAAGGCTCTTTCGCGAACAGACTGAGCGATCCCCACACAGGGACCAGGCCCCAAGTGTCTGCGTGCGGAGCCTTCTCTGGCTAAGGCATCAGCGGCCTCGATTCCCGGTACACCCGAGTGTCCCGGTACCCAGACCAGCGTGACCTTTTTAACCTTTGTAAGTTCAATCAGCCAGCTTCTGCACTCCCTTACCAACAGAGAGCGCGTGCGGACCGACTTCAGCGCCATGAGTGCGGCCTTGCTGTCGGAGCAGAAGAAAATCCTCCCGCCAACGACATTGAGCCTTAACGACTCCCAGACCCCCATCATGATCGCAAAAATTTCCGCTTGGAAAACCGTAGTGTGCTCGCCCAGTGAGGCAGATAGCTCCCGCCCCAGGGCCTCACAGTACGCACCAGCTCCGGACATTGTTCCCATTCTGGACCCGTCTGTGAACCAGACTAGCCCATCCCAGGTTCCCGTCCTTCCCTCTGTCCAATCCTCCTTTGTAGGGAGGAGGAAGTTCAGCCCCTCGGGAAAGCCTATCTCAGGAACCATCGCGTCACCTGGCATCCCCAGAATGGCTAGGTCCCCAGACAAGCCCCGCCATAGACCACAATGGCCCTGGCAGGAGCCGTTGTCACTCCACATCCCCGCATCAGCCAATCTCATAGCCGCTCTGGCTGCCTCATGCCTCACCCGGTCCGCCAACGGGGGCAACCCCACCAGCACCGCCAGGGCCCTCGTGGGCGCCGTCCTCATAGCCCCGGTGATGCAGAGGCATGCAAGTCACTGTAATTTGTCCAGCACTAGTCTGGACGCCATTTTCATGGATCCTGGCCACCAAACAACCGATCCGCGCATGAGCATCGGAGCGATCATCGTCCTATAGATCCATAACATGGTTTTCGGCCCAAGTCCCCAGGTCCCTCCCAGCGCCCTGCGGCAAGCCCACAGGGCACTGAGCGCCGCCGCTGTCTTGAACCGAATGTGTTCCTGAAAGGTCAGTTTGGAGTCCAACCAGACACCCAGGTACTTGACGCATTTCTTAGCCACAAGGGGGGTCCCTTCCAACGTGATGTTGGGAGAGACCTCCAGCTTCCTTTTCCTGGTGAAGATGACCATCTCTACCTTGTTGGGATTCGCTCTGAGTTCGTTATCCCTACACCACTGTGAGAACCTTGTCAGGGCTTCCTCCAGAAGCCTCTGCAATATTCCCACCTCAGTACCTTGTGCCATAATCACAACATCGTCTGCATAGGCCTGTACATAGACCCCATGCTCTGCTCTCAGGATGTGTAGGATCTCGTCCACCACTAGACACCACAGAAAGGGGGACAAAACCCCCCCCTGAGGACATCCCCGCGATGACTCAACCCCAACCACCTCATCTTCCAGCCTAGCCTCGACCCTCCGCCCGGTGAGCATGGAGCGGATCCAGCTCGTTATGACCGGATCCACCCCTGTTCGCTCCACCGATCGACAGATCGAACCCACGGCTGTGTTATTGAAGGCTCCTTCAATATCCGCAAACACGCACACCGATAGCCGTCCGCCCCCCAGCCCCTCCTCCAACCTGGATACCAGGTGATGAAGAGCCGAGTCCACCGACCTGCCTGTTCGATATGCGTGCTGTTCGGAACTCAGAGGGGCCCTTAGAGCCACCCACTCCCTGAGGTATCGGTCCACCAGCCTCTCTAGTGTCTTCATCAAAAAGCTGGTGAGACAAATGGGTCGATACGATTTCGTATCGGTGTAGTCGTTCCTTCCCGCCTTGGGAATGAACACCACTCTGCTGTGCCTCCAGGGCTCCGGCACATATCCGTGTGCGATAGAGGCCCTGAAAACGTCCATTAGCGGCGTGCTGAGGAGTCCTCCGTCACGCTGCAACAGCGCCGGGAAGACTCCATCCTCACCTGCCGCCTTAAACGGGGCGAAGGTCTCAATCGCTCACCTTAGCCTATTGTAGGTGACCATATTTCTGGCAGTGCCGTAGTCAGCTCTAATGCTGAACCCGTCCCCGCCCTCACCTCCCCGGTCCATACCTGTTGAGCCTGGGAAGTGTGTGGTCAGAAGCTGGTGCAGAGTATCCGCCGGTGACGACGTATAGCCGCCGCCTGGCTTACGGACACTGCCCAATTTGACGAGTGGATCCCTTGACAGCACCTTGCAGAGCCTAGCAGCAGCCGGGGCTTGAGATACCCCTCCACAGTAGGCCCTCCAGGCACACCTTCGCGATCCTCTCAGCTCTCTTTTGTACTGCCCCCGGGCCTCTTTATATAGGTCCCAGTCAGTATCTACCCCGCTGTGTCTAGCTCTATTGAAGAGCCTTCTCAGCTGTTTCCTAAGGTTCTCCAGAGTGGAATTCCACCAAGGAGTTTTCCCTTTACAGTGACGCTTAGTCACGGGGCAGCTGCTTGCGAAAGCCCCGGCCATCGATGGTCCTATCCACCTTGCGGCGTCATCCAGCTCATCGGCGGCCCGGTACTTCCTCGGCATGTCCCTTATACGCCAGCCTAGCTCCTCCCTATAGAGGTCCCAGTTGGTTGCTCTGGGGTTCCTAACCTCCTCAGCTCTCGCTGAGGAAGGGCCCAGTTCTGTAGTAATGTATCTGTGGTCCGACATCGAGTCCTCCACAGACACACCCCATTTCGTAATATCCGGGAACAAATCCCTGGTGCACAGAGTCAAGTCTATGACCGAGCTTCGTCCCGTAGTAAAGAAAGTGGGCTCACTCCCTCTGTTGGCCACCTGCAGCCCCACAGATGCAATGAATTCCAACAATTCTTCCCCTCTCCGATTGGATCCAACACTGCCCCACACTATGTGATGCGCGTTGCTATCACATCCAATCAGGAGTGGGATATCTACCTCCTCGCAGTAGGTAACCAGATTCCTGATTCCCTTAACTCTTATATTAATGGCGAACAATTGGCGCTTTCTTCCTACTTTGCCCCCTCTCAGTTAGCATGTCAATATAAACCGCAAATAAATACCGCAGGTAAATACCAAAAATTTACGGTTATAATTTTGACGTGATACAGCTGACTCGTGACGTCATTGATGTATAACCAACATTATAACCGTAGTCGCTTGAACGGTCTGGTCATTAATGGTAAATACTGGTTAAAATTGGTTGATCGCTTGAAATTGGTTATAATCTCTACCTACTAATCCTTATACCGTTGTTTAAAAGACAATACTATACTCATCAAGATTGTCGGTCGTATAGACACATTTGATGAAATTATGAATTTTAGGCTTATTATTTAAAACACATATAATGTATTATATATTTTTATAAAGCTTATGAAATATCCAATCATACTAAAGAAAAATATACAGGATTCTATTAAAAAAAAACAAATTTGATTTATAGCTACAACTTGACAGCTCGCAGCAAAACTCTGATCACTCCACTTGATTCTACGTAAAAAACTGTATAAGACCTATTTTTTAGTTTTGCGATATGTTAAGGTGCGTACAGACCCGATGAGCCGCGCGCGCGCCACGCACGCGACGAGTCTGCCATGCGCCTTCTACGTACGCGACGAGCACGGTTTTCTCGCGCGCCTGCTGTGAGCTATATAGAGAGACGCGCCTGCCACGCGCCTAGCAAGGTGGATCAGTGTTTTTGTGTGGAAAACATGTCAAACGAGCAGAAAGCTGCAGCCTGTTTATTGTTGTGCGGTGGTGTGATGTTCAGGGCCGTAGATAAGGGGTAGGGAGATTGAACCTCCCATGGCTCCAAAATTGTTTGCCTTCGGCGTCCCTGCAGCTCTTTTTAACTTAATTCGCACCACCTTCTCTTCCTATCTAGCCTAATTAATCCCCCCATGGAGAACGCCTAGCTACGGCCCGGGTGATGTTTATTGCATCTCCTTTAATATTAGAAAAATAGAAAAGAAACGAAAATGGTGGCGTAGTGAAGTGTAAAAAAGAAGAGCCGGTCAGAAGTTAGTGAACGATTTGAGTTTCTAGCACATTAGTGGTCATTGCAAAAAATTTACAAAAATGATTCAAACTGACTTTGAAAATCTATTAGTAAAAATCGGACCAAAAATTTCCAAAAAATATATATATATATGAGGCAGCCAATTTCAGCGCAGGATAGGTAATCATTAGCAAACAAATCCAGTATTATATTAATTTAAATATATTTTTTAGATTAGCTGTCAGCTGTAATTTTTAACGACGGGGGATTCCTATACCGTATAAATCTACAAGTTCTAATAATTGCACTTCTTCACTGAGTTATCGCGCGATGGCTACGCTCCTACTAGTACCCGTCCACCCTGCGCCTCGCCCTTTCTTTGATCTGCCGTCGAAAAACCGACAGTAGACGGGTAGTGACGCGCCTCGGCGGCGCTAGCGCCGCGCGCGCTCCCTGTCCACACCTAGGAATTTTGGACTGTCGCGTGCGTGTCGCGCGCGTCGCATCAGGTCTGTACGCACGTTAAAAGTATAACGGAGATACGAGGGGGGTCCTAAAATTAAATATTTTCATTTTTGCCCTGTATCTCAGAAACGAAGCGGGCTATGAAAATTTTGCTTATACTATCATTCTTTTCACAAAGTAAGCTAATTACAACTAGGTATGCGTGAGCTAATAGCTGCACCGATTTTAAAATGTAGCAATAATAGTAGGTAGCAATGAACGACCACAATAATTAAATGAAATGACTCGATAAATTAATAAAATAAATAAAATTAGAATAAAACTGTTGAAAGCTTGGCTATCAATGCTTGACTTATATTATAAAGAAAGAAAATTCAGAGCGGTTATGTTACTCGATAAATGATTGAAACTGTTTTAAAGCCGGTAAATGCTTGATTTGCCATAAAAAGAGAGAAAATTCAGAGCGATTAACCGGTCCGACAAACCAGTGAATAAATGAAAATTAAATTAATGAGCTCTCTCAGAGCTTGGCGGTCAATGTTTGATTTATATTAAGAGGAGGAAAATCAAGAGCGATCATATTAAACTGATAAACAAATGAATTCATGAATGATAAAGCTTCTGTACGATACCCAATCCGGCCGTCGACTCTGGTGGAGGCGCCGGGCACCTATGTATAGGTGCCCGGCGTCAGGTACTGCCACTCGATGGCCCCGACGGGAACATTTAGCCGAGGTCTCGATAGCTCGGTGTCAAGATGGGCTGATAATTGGACTCTGGCCCCCTAATCGAAGTTGTGGCCCGTTAGTAAACTTGTGGCATGCTAGCAAAGGTGGTAGCCTGCTGGTAAGATCTGCTTCTCGCCTGCTAGTATAAGTTGTGGCCCTCCAGTAAAACCCTGAAATAACACAGTGCGCATTAGACGAAGCCCCCTTACTCTAATAAAAAAAACCATAGCACTCCCCCCCCCCCCCCTTGCATAAATATATTTTCCTTATAAAACAAATTCCCCCAGAAAAAAAAAACATGGACTTGCAATGCCCATCAGCAAAGAAAAGAGGTACAAAGGCACAGACAACTTGAATATAACAAAGATAGGGATGAATCACCCCTAAAAGAAAATATAAACTTCCCCATACGATCAAAATTAAAGTTACATTAAAATAAAAATCCGGATTAGATAAAATGGAGTAGATAAAATAACATACGGGACGCAAAGCAAATGGCGGACCATGCACAAAAAGGTGACGCAGATAAAGCAATTAAATCATTAATTTAGGTAAAAGAAACTGTAGCAATAATTACCTCGTTAGTGTGTGTGTGTGAGGGCTAAGGAAAATTCGACGGTCTCAGTCTTATATAACGAACGTGGAAAGCCTCTAGAAATAATGGAAAAAACCGTTAGCGTCTTTGCGTCCACGCGCTTCACAAGCAATAGAAAAAAATTAATTCCAAATAAAATGATTACCAGGGCAGTATTTAGATCCCGAAAATCGGTCGTTTCAAAACACTAAGAGATACCACAGTATAGCCCCAATAAATGGGCGGAATTATATCACAAACTATATGTAGAGTCTCTATATGACTACACTCAAACAGAAAGCTTCTCTCCACGCCGAACGGTCAAACTAGAAGGACTCTCGATTCGTTTTCGGCAATTTGCCTTTCCTCTTCTACGAGAGTAAAAAAAAACCTACGCCCAATCAAGAAGTAGTGATGGGCTGAAACATGCCGAGTAATTTCGATACAATTGATAATTATAAGATAATAAACGACTGAGTTCTACGAGGGTAATATGACGGCGGAAGCCACAATTAATGCATTGAAATTAAATGATTCAAGAAATACCAGAGAATAGTCCCTAACAAAACGATAAACTTGTAAAAATTTGAATCGACAGCTGGCATTTAAAAGAAGTAGTACATTCCTATTACTCCGGACTAACAATCGAATGTCACAAAAAGTGCAGCAGCCGGGTGGAAAGATAAGATCTTAGAAATGATCGGCCGGCAATTGGAGTTCAGCAACCAAGGGGTTCCCAAAAAGTTATGAAATATTCAAACCGTCAATAAAATATGAATCGACGAGTTTAATGCAGCGTATTTGCAGGT
>MU196014.1:2306-13948 GCA_016904865.1 Pissodes strobi
TTTAAATTTCGGGCTCGGGCAAGATATTTTATTCATATTAATAATAGGTTATTACTAAACATTGTTTGCTGATGTCTTCTTATGTTTTCTTGTTCCTATGACATATTACGTTTACTATGTACAACTATACGAACTCCGAAAAGGTTGACAGGAATCTGGTCTACGGGTTTTACCAAGGAAATGGACGTCAAAGTACTAGGGTTTAAATGGAGAGAATTCCGGACCGTCGTAGACCATATCACCAAATATTTGCGAGTAGCTTTGAGCGAACATTTGAAGGTAGGGGTCGTAAATCGACCCAAGTCCAAACTGTTGAAAAAGAAGAGGAAATTTTGGTAAGAGTTGAAAAAGAACCAAGCATCAGTACACGTGAGTTGGAGCTTCCTGAAACCATCGTAAATGACATTTTAAAAGAACAATAATTGTTGCACCCGTATCACGTCCAAACAGTTCAAGAACTTTTGCCCATTGATCTCCTCCAGCGGCTCTTATTTTGCCACTTTATTCAGAAGAGAAGAATCCATGATCTAAATTTTGGTAAGAAAATCTTACTCACCAAAGAGGCGTCGGAAGATCAGAAGTTATCAACCTGCAGAACAAACATGTTTATGCCTATGAAAATCCTTATGCCATTAAATGCCATCAATTTAAAATAAATGTTAAGGCATTTATTATCGATCGATACCTTATTGGTCCTGTGGTATTGCCAAATAAATTGAAAGGAAATATTTACCTACATTTTTGCAAAACAATTTGCCAATTATGCTGGAAGATTGTCCATTTTAGTTCGGCAAGGTCTATGGTATATATGCAAGATGGAGCGCCACCTCATTTTTCCGTTGCTGTTCGGCGATACCTGCATGACCAATCCAATAGGTGGATTGAGAGAGGCAATGATACACCAGTAAGATGGCCACCACGTTGTCCGGAACTAAATATGTGCGATTTATTTTTGTGGGGTGCTCTTAAAACCGAAATTTATAAGACTCCCATAAACACACGTGAATAATTATGGCAGCGAATTTTAAAAGCAAGCAACCATCTTAATAATCCCGAGACATTAGATAAAAGTTCAAGTTTCACCCCTAGTACCAATTTTTAAGAAGTGTAAATAAGTGTATTCAGCAAAATGGCGGTCATTTTGCACATTTGCTTAATTAATGTTTTGTTTTAATTTAGTTTTTTGTTATTAATAAAATATCTTGCCCGAGCACGTAAATGAAAATTATTTTTTTCTGGTATAACCACTTGTCTTAGCAAAATTTTGCAGGAAAGGAAAATTCTTTCAAATATATTATTTTACTTGAAAACCATATCTAGCTTGTCAGCAAGTCAATGACATAAAAAATCAGAAGATATAACTACATATGACGTCACTTTTGTAATACTTCCGGTTAATTACAGCCGGTTACTATGCCAACAGAAAACGTCATTTTATAGCCTAAGACTCAGACCAAAAATTATTAAAATCGATTTTTACATTTTTGAAAATTTTAGTAGACCTATTTTTTTTTAATCTCTGCTCTGCAAGCTAAGTAAAGCAATTTTGAATATACTTAATTTGGCTTAAATCGACCTATCTTGACGTCACGCGTCTGTCATCAAATGTTGAATTTTCGGACACCCTGCAACAGAGACTAAGTCCGTGTCGTGAACATAATGACAAAAGAATCCGGGGTTTTATGAGTATTTCGATTAAAAAAATGTGAAATAATTTTAACTAACGTAAAATAATTGAACTTATTTCAGTTTTATTAAGCTCTTTATCAAAGTCATTTTATAGAATTTGTAAACATTCCTTGTGTCATGGCTTTTAGTGGCAAATTCATACTTTCAGCCAAAGTCGCACATTTTTTTCTTTCCTTGCTTTTTTATGTATATATAATTTGAAAATAAGACTTTCTATATATCTATTCTGGAGCTTAAAATTTATGCGGTGCACTGACGACAAAGAACTGTTCTTTTTCTTGGTAAACACTGATTGCAACTTAACTGTCGTTTCTAGAAAGTCGATACGCAGCCAATCTCTTGATTCTTGATAGCCATGACGGATTCTTTTGTAACAAGACTCGTTAGCTCCACTCTTTGAAAAAATATAATCACAGTCTATACTGAATGTAAAATGTAAGGCTTAAAATTTGCTTACTAAATAACGAAATATTAGATGTTTCCCAAAGGAGACTATTAGGTGCAAACTTCCCTTCTGGGGGGTTGAGCTCCCGAACCTCAACGCAGTCCGCATCAATGTTGGATATAATATAATATTCGTAGAGGTAAAAGCAGCTAGTTAGTCAGTTGTAATTGGAGAAAAACTTTTAATGCATGATTTTAGTGAATCAGTAATAAGTGACAATATACATGCTAACGAACATTAAAAAAGAAAACGGTTTTTTTAATTTACTTATGAAAAACATGAACAATATATTTGTAAATGTAAATATTAGAACTTTCGCATTAGCACAAAGTGGGTTTGATATTCTTTATGTCTATCTGAGACAGCCAAACAAAGTGGGTCTTAAAAACGCATTAGTACTATGACATGCTTATGATTACTGTAACGCATCTCTTAACTTCTTAAATGCCAATTTTCAACGGAGGGAGGGTCTTAAAACACGTGTCAATAATCAATATTCCATTTAAGGAGTATATTCTCACTCCCTATTATAATCAGCATTCGATACCGATACTGAACATTCAATTTGGCTTTCGTTTATGGTTTTGTAAACTTTTATTTAATATGATAGAACCGGAACAGCTAGAGATCCTTTCAAAATTAGAGAAAGTAGTAAAACAGTAATAAAACATATAAGAAGCTAAGAAAATTCCAATTGTACAACCTTGTTTGGGCTATTGAATAGGCGAAATACCTACCTCTTTTTCGTTTTATACAAACATTACTGCGCACACCACTGTCTTATAATATAGAGAATAAATGGCTTAAGAAAAAGATATCAGAAATTAGTTATCTTCTGGCAACAGGTTACACAGTTTGTTCCTGAAAATGCATGGCTAGCGTTTCTGAGTTTATTGCTGTGAAAATACTTAGTGAAGGTGCTCTGTCTATATAAATGAAGAGGTTATTATCCTTAATGTCTGCAATGTCCTTAAACAGTAAAATCCAATAACCGATGTTGCAAAAACAGTCAAAATGTGTTTAAAAAATTACTAGGGTCGGAGACAATATGATACAAACTATCACTTAAGGAAAAAACTGGCCCAATCAATTCACAAAAATAAAATAGGAAGAAAAGAAGTGTTCATCGATGATGACCAAAAGCACCTTATCTATAATAATGGTTGAGGTGTGAAAAAAAGGAAAACATTTCGCCTATGGGCAAGATGACTCTGTGGAGGGTACTAAAATTCTGGTGGAAAGAGCCGAAATTATTTGTTTTCTTAGAAGATATTGCAGAGCAATAAGACAATATTGAAGAGACAATGTAAATATTTATTATTTGGACGAAACTTTGGTGAACGAAGGATACACGGTTGGCAAAATATGGCAGGATAAAAATATAACAACTTCGTTTAAAGGTTTCATGAAAGGATAGCCTACTGGAATTAAAACACTTTCTGATGAAGAAAACCAGTTAATAATCACACATATTGGCAATAAAAACGGCTTACTAGCACTTCGGTCAAGGAAAACTGATAATTATCTCGAGGACCGGAACACAGATATTTCCGACGAATATTCTAAGCACTCAATTAGCGTTACACTTCAGGAAATTTGTAAAAACTGCCATTTTCTTTTCGGAGAAAAAATATATTATCCAATGACTTTCATCAAAATGAAATAGGTATAATTACCTCAAATCTTTAATTTAAAGAAGCCTCCTTACACTAAATGAACTGTAATGAAATAACTAATCCAAACTTAGCTAGTTTGGGCTCAAGTTAAAAGTTTTGTGTTTGGGTGTAATTAATGAAAAGGAAAGGATGTGGGAAATTGATGGTATGCTAGATGAGACTATAAAGCTGCTAATTATTTCTCTGGATATCAATGACGATAGTACGGCCTACTATTCAGAGTGCCAATAGGACTAGGTACTCAAAAGACGACTTGTTACTTCTTATCAACCCTAAATTGTAAGGAGAATTGCTACAAAATGTCCTTTTTAGAGCCAAGATATAGACATTAAAGATATTCCTTTTATTAATATTAATTCCAACACTTGTTAAATTAATTAATTTAAATAACTTGTCTATAGAGAAGAGACGTCAGTGGCATATCGATTTCCTTCAACCTGATTTGCACCATTAATATCCGCCACCTATTTTTGTTACTCTATATATGTAATTTTAAAACGAAATTTATCTTATTTATTTAGTTTATTTAAACTACATTTACAATTAATAGACTGACACTTACCACTCACAAATCTCCTATATATTATTTACAATATACTGGCGGTATCGGCAGTAAGTTTATAACTAATTATATTTTCCTATTTTAACAAGTAAGTGTCGAATAATTCTAGACCCTTTTTCACGGCAATTTTGAGTGATGAAGAACAGTTATCTGCCCTTGATTTGACGCTTAATTTGTTGTTCATTTATTTATTGATGCGTTGATATTTACGACTTCTATTATTTTGTTATATTATTTTTATTATTGACTCTGTATTCTGTTTAGTTAGTAGATACAGACTGATCTTGATAATTATGTATGTAGAACTTTGACAATAAATTTTATTTGAATTTCAAATTCATCTGAGATTCGTAGTTATTCAACGATGATTAAATTAAGTATGTGATGTTCCAGACAAACTTTGAGAGATGTAGATGTCAGCATAATACACATAGAATTTCCCGAGGATTCATGATAAATTTATGTAAAAGAAATGCTTCAAACGTTTTTCAAATTAACGCCTCTCACCTATTCAGGTCATTCATCGGCCTATGGATGCTTCAAATATGCTTAATAAAACAGATTAGATGATGATAATATTCTTATCGCTAAAAACCTCTGATTTTTATTTACATTCTGCTGGCTATTTGCGCTTAATTAATATAAAGTAATTTGCCATGATTTAAAACTGTAAATGAATGGAGTACTACTTAAAATTTTCCCATGTTGTCTCAAATAGTCCAGGGAGCACCGAATTTTGCTCGTACTTATTTTCCCAGTCGGTGTATATGAATAAATTTTTTCCCTTAATGAGACAAAATAAGATTTTTTAGTCTGGATAAAATATTTGCAAAGGTTCAAAATATGTCATGAATATTTTACATTTACTAAAGTAGGACATAAAGTTTATGAAAATAGCAGTCTGGCTTATTACAAATGCAGTAAGTAAATGTGGTTGAAAATTTGGCAACTAAGTCAGGCAGCATCTTTAAAGTGGGAAAAATAGAACATTTTTGCCCTTATTTTCCCGGGTTTGAAAATTTTGTCATGTGATAGATTATACTATAATTTCATATAAAATACATGTCTGGCTTCATTTGAAATCACGAAGGCCTAGCCAGACTCATAGTGATAATGAATATTATGAAGACAGTGATAGCGATGGCAAAGGAAAAATTGACGAAGAATAATAATAAGTAATTATATTTAATTTTAATTATATATATTTTAATTATATCTTTCATTCGCTGTTTTTCAATAGTTTATTTTTTATTGTTATTTTTCATTAATAGTTATAATTATATTCTTCATTAGCAAGATTTTGCTAGGCGCATATCTTAGAGTACGATGCAAAATTAAAACTCTTCTGCGACTCATTAAAATGTATGACTCCATTAATAAATATTTTCAATCTACCCCATCATAGTTCTGTACTGTATATGGTGTATTCGCTTTTTGTATTTAATTGTTTAGCGCTCTCTTAAAAAAAAAAACATGTAGGTATGACACCAATTTCTTGTATAATTAAACGTGTCGAAGGGAGTGTTCCTAGATCATAATCTAGCAAATTTTCATAACTGCGAAAATGAGATAAATTGTTTTGATAATTGTTTTTCAGATTTTCACCTGCCAGGAGTATTAGACAAAATTTTTTACTTAACTACAGTATACCTCTTAGTACTAAACCTATTTTTATCCCTGAAAAAAAAAAGGCAGGTGTATTTGTATATTCTAACGCATTTTCCGCCTCAACCTATTGGAAAATTATTATTATTCTGTCTCGGTGTAACCTTGCAGAATCTTTATCATATTATATCCTTAGTTAAGCAACAATAATTACTCTCGACGTCTATGACGCAATATTTTTGATTAATTTGGGATCAAAGTTTACACTACAGTGATCGGCAGAAAGTATGCATCATGTAGACATTTCCTGTGACTTTAACTAAATAAAATTAATATAAAAGAACTGAAGAAGTTTCGCATAGCAACCACGGAACCATTAAACAGTTTTATTTTGCAAATATATTGATTTCAAACAGCGTCAAATATGATGGTAATATTTAAAATTGTATCCAAGTCATTTTGTGCTAAGTTATGAAAAGAGTTAAAAATTATATTATATCATATTAGAGCATCTTAATGGCTATTAAATTTAAATATAGAGTATATAATATGAAGTAAATCTAGATATTATGATATATTGCCTTGGTGACCGAATATGGTAGGAAACAGTGAGTACAGAATGATTTACCAATAAAATTGTAGAGAATCTATATAAAATAGATTCCACACAAAATTCAATTAGAACTTCTTTGTGACACGCTATATACTAGCAGAATAATCCCTAACAACAAGCGATAGTGTATAGTATAGTATTTCATATGAAAAAGCGCCTATAGACGTATATCTTCTGATTTTTGCTGAGATCTCATATGCTGATATAGAAAATGCAATCAAGAAATAAGGTGCTATCATATCTCAAGCGACTTCCGAGATATCCTTTATAGGCAGATAAATAATAGTCTAATAGGCAGTGTTTGAAGGCGTAGGACTATGAAAATAGTGAGCTAATAGATTACAGTTTCTAATTTGTAACAGCGTGTAATTTTTATAATAAACATATTATGGGCTTCAGCTTTTAACGGAAATTATGAATATTTGTATTTTCGTTGCATATGTAATATGCTGTATTGTATTAAGATTGTTATAGATAAAATAATCTAAGCCTCTAAAAATAGCTTTCCGATCTTCTACATAGCCAAATCTTCAAAACTTAACACACCGCCTTCGTTATTTCCCGAACATCAAGTCATTCTCCAAAGATATTCTAATATTTAGGTATATCTAAGCTATGACCAGGCAATTAAAATCCTGTTAATTTTTAAATATTTAGCATTTTTCTCGAAAACGACCACGAATGGAAATTTGAGATACAAGTATCATGTTTTGAGGCAACACTTTGGAGATCCGATTTGCGGTTTCCCAGTTCGTACACAACCATACGATTTTTGAAAAAAATTGTGGACGCATTCTCTTTGATAGTCTAAGTTTGTTTTATGCCTTAGCTAGCCAGTATTCATACTTTAGATATTAAAGAAATCGATGGCTCCAATTAATGGTAATGGGAGCCATTTTTTTTCCTATTTTTTTTTGTATAAATTCCGTTTTAGTTATTTTTTTAAAGTGTCATATATATAAATACTATAAGTAAGTAAAGCATCCTTTATCCCTATTTGTATTTGAATAAAGGCTAATAACACAATTTCTGGAATTATTTTGCCTTAGGTGGCTCCATCAATTCCATCCGGCTCCCTATATTAATTCGTTCCAGCAACGAAAAAGCGCGAGGATCGCAGGCATTTCTAGAATTTCGAAAATGTCAACAAAATGGACTTTGGAGGAAAAATATAAAAACACCGATTTATAAGTCAACAAAATCAAGATTTTTATTTCTTTTGGAAAAAAATAATTGCTTTATAGAAAAACTGATCACTTGACGAGCATCCATGACAAAAACCCTACAAAGGGCTATTTTACAATTGGTGGTGCTTTTATATAGGGTGAGCTATTTGAGTTTAAACTTTTCGCCATTTCGAGTTTTGACATTAACAAGAGATATAAAGGTATAAAGTTTTATTTAGATTACTCCGTACATCTTGTCAGGCTCGATGGCAGGTATTCCATCCGGTCCTGATGCCTTTTGCGTGATGATTTTACGAATATCACAGTGGTAAAACTGAACTTAACCATGTTAGTGGTAATGTTGGATATGGTGGAGAGAGCCTTGTCCTGGGGTACGTTCAAGGTAGAGTGCGATGAAAACATTTCGACGAGCATGTTTGCTTTTTCCTTAGCTGTAGTCGCCGTGATGCCGCGTTCGTATGTCAAAATTGTCAAAGGGGGGAGAGGCGTTTTTGTAAAGTTATTACTTACTGCCATTGCTACCGACCAGAAATTTCTAGAGCCACTGGGGCATTGCAAAAGTTTTCTTCTGGTCCTTGTGTTTGTCCTTAGTTTCGCCGATCACACTTTGCATCCGTTTCTCACTTCGGCAAAACAATTGCGGTTATCTGATGCCAGTCCTTGCAGGCTTGGTGTTTCCTACGTACGGCTCTTTTGCTTCTTCTGTCGAACCAGAGCTTTTATTTTGACGGTAACATGATGGAATTTAGGATGTATGAATTCATTCCTGAGAAGATACTTGCGTAATCTCTTCCCAACAGACTGGCGGGTCGTCAGTGCCAAAGCAGTCAAACAAATCCAGATAACACTCTTATAGATCCTGCCCGTTTACAGAATTGTAATGCCAGATTTTACGAGGCAATGGTGAATCCTTCTGTATAGGAGTGGTTGAGTACGCTTATCTCGACTGGCGTACGAAAGCTTGAATACAAATGTTGCTGATTTAGATCTAACTTTTTTAATTTAATTATAATAGAAAATTCTGCAAAATAACGTACACTACATTTATAAGAGACTAAAAATTAGAAATGGATATTTCAGCTTCACATTTTCTGATTTGAATATAAGTATATGGATATATTAACAATAAGCCTCAAGAACCTAAAGGACGATATTTTAAATTGAACCCACTTCAGCCTTCCAACTTATCCATTTACCACTTTGTCAAATATAACTTTCTATAGTTTAAATAGAAATAATGAAACATAACGCCGAACACTATGCACGCGCATATTCAACCTCCCGCCCCTCTTCTGATACGTATTATCCATGGGAGGATATCGTTCAAGTCAGTGGCGTAGCGTGCATGGATGCGAGTGATGCGTCGCATCCCTTTAGAAAATCTCAAATTCCGCAATATTCAGTCTTTTATTTTATTTTTATTTCTATGCAATAAATGTCCATCCATTATTCTTGTTTTGGAATTCTTCTGCATAGTACATAACTAATACCTATCCAGAAAAAATATTTAATAATTATACTGATCGACCGCGACCACCCTGATCCAACGAAACCTGAAGCGAAGAAAAATGCGATGGAAGGATGCGTCGGTGTACCTCACATCAAACGGCCGGGAAATACCATTGTGTTGTCCGCGAGTAGTCAATGAACCTTCTCTAGGAGAACGGCTAATAAGTAAGTTTTAAGTTCTCGGTGATGCGATTGAGTACACATCTCGTCGTATTTCGGCTGATCTATCGTCGGTGTTTTGTGGGGAGAAATGTGACTGTAGTATCGAAAAACTATTCCGTACTCCGTACTTCTTTCAGTAATTTACTTTAGTGACAAATTATTAAATTATAAAACATTTTAAAAATTGAAAAGTTAAATTCTATGTTTTTGTCTCCGCTTTTGTTATTCAATAGTGAGTAAGCACGCAAAATGTTTTGTTGCTAATATAATATGTATGATGTATGTCTTATTTTTTGCTAATTCATTTTTATATCCCATGACATAAAAAAGGTAATAGTTAACAAAATTTGGCAAAGTTTAGATGCGGTCTCAGACAATTTTTCGTCACGCGCGTCTAAGGATTGCGGTCAACACCGACGCCTATTACTTGAAAATTCCCGCCTTATTTGAAATAAAATAGGGTAGAATAATAATTGTTGTTGATTTCCGCGTTTAGTAGAATACGAATTCAGAATTTTGTGTGTATTTTTACTGAAGTTATTTAGATTTTGTTTGGGTTAGTTTGGATTAATTAGGGTTATAATAATTTGAATAAAGATTAGTAATATTTTATTTAGTTTCATCAACAATGAGAAAATTTAATGTTCAAATATGGCGCGAAAATTTAGCCAATCAGCGTTAAGTTGCCCGCGATCCTTAGCCGATCGTTTTTTCGTCTGCGGCGCATTTTCCAATTTTTGCTCATTGCATCCCTTAATGTTTTCCTCACTCTACGCCACTGATTCAAGTGTAGGAATTTCAAATTTCATTATTTTAGTTGAATTATTTTTAATAGTATTAAAGTTACTGTAAATCAGCCAATTGTATAGTTTTTCATAATTTGACGATAGTCCTCTATTTTCAGCTCCTTATCACCGTTTAAAATCAAATCTAGTCAAATGACTACCAAACATGTTATGCAATATACAGTAGTTTATCAGTATACGTTTTCGAGAAGAAAAAAATACCACAACTTATCCCTTAACATCAAACTAACTTGTTTGTAAATGATAATAGATTATAGACAACTAGTGTTGTAAGTAGAAATATTTACGTCCGAAATATTTCCATGGAGATGGAAATATATCTTATATCTTCCAAAAGCTTAACGGAAATACTGGAAACAATAATGAAATTTAAAATGTAACCTAAATGATCGTTTTTACACTTCTATATAATTTATTCAACAAAAACGTAATGTCATGCTTAATAGTATTTCGAGTATAACTGATTGATCAGCACGGCGAAAGAGATTAGACTAAATCAAATTTTATATGAATTATTACGAAACAAGGATATTGAAAACAAAAATCTAGAGCCTGAAGCACTCGTTGGCCCTCGATTTTGGGATGTTTAAAAAGTGTTTACAATACCAGAGTTAGTTTGAAATAGGTCTTAGATGAGAAGGAATTTTTGGATTCAAATTTAATTATCATTTTCCAACCAATTTATAAGTGGTTAAAATTGAACCATTCATTTTGCTGATAAGGCATTTCACGAGATTAAAAAGGTGATCAAGGCCAATCTTTGTCCATCATCCCCACTTAAAGAAGAAGGAAAATCTGAAATGTGAAAGTTAATTAACAAAAGAAAAATATTTGTTATTAAACCTATATATAGGGGTGCGTCAAGTTGGCCCCCCACATTCGAATTTCCTGAAAATTTTGTAATCACTTACTGTGCTCGAAGTGTGCTTTACTGTGCCGATGATATTTAGAACTGTGCCGTTTCGATATCAAAGTTATAGGGAAAAATAAGATGGGGGGCTAACTTAACGCTCAGCCCCCCTCAAAATTTCTGAAATCAGATCATACAAAAATGAATTCTGATTTAATCGGCAGTGTGCTGAACTGTGCTGAATTAGTTTTTTCTCAAAATTTAAATTTTCGACCATTTTCTGCTAGCTACCCCCCAAACATTCGAATTTCCTGAAAAATGTGTAACTACTTACTGTGCTCAAAGTGTGCTTTACTGTGCCGATGATATTTTGAACTGTGCCGTTTCAATATCAAAATTATAGGAAAAAAATAAGATGGGGGGCTAACTTGACGCTCAGCCCCCCCAATATTTCGGAAATCAGATCATACAAAAATGAATTCTGACTTAATCGGCAGTGTGCTGAACTGTGCTGGATTAGGTTTTTCTTAAAATTTCA
>JAEQML010075179.1:0-13947 GCA_016904865.1 Pissodes strobi
TGTAAAAATGGCCTAAATTGCTGCCGAACATAGGTTGCCTATCTACTGGCACTTAACGCTATTTGGAAGTCTGCTCCTCACATATGAGACACTACGATTTTTTGCGCATGCTATTCGGGTTAGCCAATTCTCGAGCTAAGTTTCAAAAATTTATGAATAATGTTCCAAGCGGTCCTATACTGAATGGCACAATCCAAAAAACCAACTTTAAACGAAATTGTACGGGGTTGCTTAAAAATAAAATAATCCGAGAGTCTATTCACCTTATGCAAGCCCGATTTTGTTGGTAGAAACAAAACTAACAATCACCGTATACGTGTAGATTATCCCAAGTTAAATGCGATAACAATTAAAGACAAATATTCGCTTCCGCGAATAGAAGATTAAATCGATCACCTGGAAAGAAGTGTATTTTTTTATTGGACTCGATCTAGCATCAAGGTTTTACCAAATTCCAAAGTCTTCAGAATCAATAGAAAAATCTGCATTCGTTACAGATGACTCACACTACGAGTTTTTGCGCATGCTATTCGGGTTAGCCAATTCTCCAGCCGTGTTTCAAAAATTAATGTACGAAGCAGTCCCATATCGAATAGCACAATGCAAAAACCCAATTTTAAACGAAATTATACAGGGGTTGCTTGAAAATAAAATAATCTGAGAGCCTAATTCACCTTATGCCAGCCCGATTCTCCTGGTAGAAACAAAACTAATGATTACCGTGTATGTGTAGATTATCACAAGTTAAATGCATGCAATGAAAGAGAAATATTAGCTTCCGCGAATAGAATATCGAATCGATCCTCTAGGAAGTAGCGTATTTTTTATTGGACTCGATATAGCATCAGGGCTTTACCAAGTGCCAATGTCCCCAGCATCAATAGAAAAACTGCATTCGTTACATATGACTCACATGCGTTTTTGCGCATGCTATTAGGGTTAGCCAATTCTCAAACCGTGTTTCAAAAATTAATGAATAATGTACCAAGCGGTCTCATATCGAATAGTACAATCCGAAAAACCAATTTTACCAAATTCCAATGTCCCCAGAATCAATAGAAAAATCTGCATTAGCTATATATGACTCACACTACGAGTTTTTGCGTGTGCTATTCGGGTTAGCCAATTCTCGAGCCGTCTTTTAAAAATAAATGAATAATGTACCAAGCGGCCCCATATTGAATGGCATAATCCGAAAATCTAATTTCAGACGAAGTTATATGGAGGTTGCTTGAAAATAAAATAATCCTAGAGTCTAATTCACCTTATGCAAGCCCGATTCTGTTGGTAAAAACAAAACCAACGATTACCGTATATGCGAAGATTATCGCAAGTTAAATGCGTTAACAATTAAAGACAAATATCCACTTTCGTGAATAGAAGGTCAAATCAATCATCTGGGAAAAAGCTTATTATTTATAAGACGCGATCTAGTATTAGGGTTTTACCATGTCCCATTGTCCCTAGAATCAATAGAAAAAATGCATTCGTTACATATGACTCAAACTACGAGTTATTGCGCATGCTATTCTGGTTAGCCAGTTCTCCAACCGTGTTTCAAAAATTAATGAATAATGTACCTAGAGTCACATATCGAATGGCACAATCCAAAAAAACAATTTTACACGAAATTATACGGGGGTTGCTTGAAAATGAAATAATCCGAGAGTCTAAATCTCTTGGTAAAAACAAAACTAACGATTAACGTATATGTGTAGATTATCGCAAGTTAAATGCGATAACAATTAAATCGATCATCTGAGAAGATGCGTATTTTTTATTGGACTCGATATAGCATCAAGGCTTTACCAAGTGCCAATGTCCCCAGAATCAATAGTAAAAACTCCATTCGTTACATATGACTCACACTACGAGTGTTTGCGCATGCTATTCTAAGCGGTCCCATATCGAATGGCACAATCCAAAAAATCAATTTTAGACGAAATTATACGGGAGTTGCTTAAAATAAAATAATCCGAGAGTCTCATTCACCTTACGCAAGCTCGATTCTGTTGATAAAAACAAAACTACCGATTACCGTATATGTGTAGATTATCGCAAGTTAAATGCGATAACAATTGGAGACAAATATTCGCTTCCGCGAATAGAAGATCAAATCGATCATCTAGGAAGAAGCGTATTTTTTATTGGACTCGATCATGGCTTTACCAAGTGCCAATGTCCCCAGAATCAATAGAAAAAACTGCATTCGTTACATATGACTCACACTACGAGTTTTCGCGCATGCCATTCGGGTTAGCCAATTCTTGAGCCGTTTTAAATATTAATGAATAATATACCAAGCGATCCCATATCGAATGGTGCAATCCGAAAACCAGTTTTAGACAAAATTATACGGAGGTTGCTTGAAAATAAAGTAATCCGAGAGTCTAATTCACCTGATGCAAGCCCGATTCGGTTGGCAAAAACAAAACTAATGATTACCGTATATATGTGTAGATTATCGCAAGTTAAAAGCGACAACAATTAAAGACAAATACCCGCTTCCGCGAGTAGATAATCAGATCGGTCATTTGGGAAGAAGCGTATTTTTTTATCGGACTCGCTCTAGTTTCAGGGTTTTACCAAGTTCCAATGTCCTCAGACTCAATAGGAAAACTACATTCGTTACATATGACTGACACTACGAGTTTTTGCGCATGCAATTCGGGTTAGCCAAACCTCGAGCGGTGTTTAAAAATTAATGAATAATGTACCTAGCGGTCCCATATCGAATGACACAATCCAAATAAACCAGTTTTAGACGAAATTATACGGGGGTTGCTTGAAAATAAAATAATTCCAGAGTCTAATTCACCTTATGCAAGCCCGATTCTGTTGGTAAAACAAAACTAACGATTACCGTATATGTGCAGATTATTGCAAGTTAAATGCGATAACAATTAAAGACAAATACCCGCTTCCGCAAATAGACGATCCGATCGATCGTCTGGGAAGAAGCGTATTTTTTATTGGACTCGATCTAGCACTAGGGTTTTACCAAGTACCAATATCCCTAGAATCAATAGAAAAAAATACATTCGTTACATATGACTCACACTACGAGTTTTGTCGCATGTTATTCGTGTTAGCCAATTCTCCAGCCATGTTTCAAAAATTAATGAATAATGTACTTGGAGATTTAAAGAACATCATTGCTTTTCCCGACATTGACGACATTATAATTCCTTCCATTACAATAGGGCTTAGAAAGGTTGGAATTAATACTTCAAGTATTACAAAAAATAATCTTACCCCGAAACTTAGTAAATGCTAATTTTTTAAACGTAAAATTGCTTATCTTGGATCAGAAATCAGCTCCAATGGAGTGAAACCTGTGGAAATTAGAATAGAGGCTGTAAAGCTTCTGACACCACCAACTAATGTCAAACAAACCCCAGCCAATTTTTGAGACTTTGTGGATATTTTCGAAAATATGTTAAACATTATATCACCATTTTTGAGCCGATAACGCGTTTAACAAAAAAGAATACGTAATGAAATTGGGGAGAATAAAAAGAAAATGCCTTTTCAGAAATTAAATGGATTTTAATGACAAGACCAATTTTAACAATTTTTGACCCGACCCTAATACCGAGTTGCATACTGATGCGTTATTGGATTTGGAGGTATGCTTATTCAAAAATATGGTATAGAAGAAATAGCAGTGGCCTACTTTAGTAAACAGACCACCCCCGAACAACGCTTTTATCATTCTTACGAACTGGGGACTTTACGGGTAGTATTGTCGTTGCGCCATTTTCGTGTGAATTTACTGCGACTTGAATTTAAAGTTGTTACTGATTGTAGTGCTTTAAGGACGACGTTTTTAAAGAAATATTTAATACCATTGAGAGATAGTGGCTAGATCGATTGGACTACAATTTCTCCATAGAATACCACCTTGGTTCGAAAATGAGCCATGTTGGCGCACTGCTGTAGATAACATAAATCAAATTGGCATAACAGAGGGTGACTGGATTCTGGCGGTACAGATGAAGTATGCAGAATTCGCAATATACTGAAAGAAAAATCAACAAACTCTGATGAAAAACAGTATTTTTAAAACCATATGATACAAAACGAGAGAGTTTATAGAAAGTTGGAAAATAACAAAGTGGCTTGAGTAGTTCCTCAAAACGTAAGGTGGCAAATTTGCAGACTTTATCATGCCAACATGGGTCACTGGGTTAGAAAAGACTTTGAAGAAGATTAAGGAGAACTACTGGTTTATCAGAATGTGACAGGTTCTCAAAAATATGTCGCTGCGTCCCTAAACTGCATGTACTACAAAGCAAAATCTGGAAAAGTAGAAGGATATTTAAACCCGACAGAGAAAGTTCCAATCCCAAAAGACACTTTGCATATCGACCACTTGGGACCTTTTGTGACGAGTAAGAAGAAAAACAAGTATATTGTTGCAGTGACAGATGGTTAGGCGGGGGCTTCGCGACACACGATCCACGGCAAGTGATGCCAGAGTTCTACCAGTACTTTTCAGAATGACGCGGTAACTATGGAAAATACAAAATTCTGTTTTTAGGCTTTTCTCGACAGAATGCTTTATAAAACCGTAACCCATTGGTTCAAGTTTAAATTTGCGAAAAAGAATGGCGTTCCTATCTTTTTAGGGCATCGTATGCACTCTAGGTTTTAAGTTTCTTATACGGGCTATTGACGCCATTCTTTTTCGTAAATTTCAACTTGAACCAATGGGTTACTGTTTTATAAAGCATTCTGTCGAGAAAAGCCGAAAAAAAGATTTTTGTATTTCCATAGTTACCGCGTCATCCTGAAAAGTACTGGTAGAACTCTGGCATCACTTGCCGTGAATCGTGTGCCGCGAAGTCTCCACCTAACGGTCGGCCGTGACGCGATCCCCACCACGCGCCGAATTAACAAAATCGGGCTGCTTCGTGTTTTCACAAAGTTTTGCATCGTCGAGCCCGTTAAGTCTACGAAGTCGAAAGATTTTTTGATAATTTGATAATTATTTGATGAATGTGATTCATTTGTTTGGTACATCTAGAAGAATTATAAGCGACAGAGGCACGACGTTTGCATCCGAGTCATTTAAATCGTTTTGCCTAAATTACAACATCAAACATATCTGGTCAACGCGAGCGATACAACAGAGCCATATTGGCGTCGTTGGCAACCACAACAGTAGATTACATTGAAGATAAATGGGACACATATGTTAAGCAAGTCAAAATTGCAATAAATTGTAGTATTAACAGCTCAACGGGATTTTCCCCAATGGAAGCGCTTGCAGGTTATAAAGCAAGGCATATCGCAGAGTCAAAAATACTAAGGGAAGTCGAAGATATTGGAGCTACGAAAGAAAATTAATGAAAATATTGATTCCACACAAGTTGAACAAAAGCGTAGATATGATCTTACTCGAACTGCTGCGAGAAAGTACGAAGTGGACGATCTTGTCATGGTTAGCAAAACCGATAGTCCAAACAATGGCTAGTCGAGAAAGATGCTACCGAAGGCCGTATGGTGCAAAACCTACGATATGGATACAAGCGATAAGTTACAGTAATTGCATTCCGTACATACAACCGTAAGAGTCATGGTAATCAATTAATCATATTTAAAGTACAGTTATTCAAGTTGACTGAAAGGGCAAAGGCTGCAGGTCACTATAAGTATGATCGAATGGCTAAAGGCTGGAGATCATGAAGCCTGAGTGAAAGGTTTAAGACTAGAGCTCATTCAAGTTAACTGAAAGGCCAAGGGCTGGAAGTCAATAGTTATCGGTCGAAAAGCAAAAGGCTGAAAGCCAATAACGGGAAAAAGGTCGGTCACAAGATAAGGCCAGCAAAGGGCTGGTTGGTCAATAGCTGGCCGATGGGGTTTAACTTGGAAGACGGGCAGTCATCGACGGGTATTAAGAAACTAGAGAGGCTCGATTTTAACTTACCGGATTTTTAACGAAGTACATTTTAGTATTTTAGTTTCTTTCCTTATTAATAATTATATTGTTTAAAGTACTTTGAACATTAACGCGTTTAAATTATCTCACCTAATAATACCCAAAATATATTTTTCTATGCATAGCAGATCCTCTTTCCTCCAAATATATGTCGCGGAAATTAAAATTATTAGAGCGAAATAGTCCATAAACTAAATGCTTAATATCTCTCTTGCATTTAATAGCTTCATGTTTACGTTCATGCCGTTTACATTTATTTATTATCCCCTCGATGTTTACGGAGTCATATCTAAAATAAATTTATGATTTTTACTTTTATTGCGCGAACGTTTTGATAAAATCTGGTGTTGTGTCATTAAAGTCAGAGCAAACGTTGGGAGAAATATTTACATACGTGATGATAACATGTTGACTTTTAGAAACTGCTGAAACAGGAGTTTGATCCTTTCAGCTTTATTGCATTTGAAGTGTCTAACAGCGATAAAAGAGATATTTCTGCTGATTGTTAAGTTAAAAATAAACAATAGATTTGTCTTTACGCCAAGGTTAATTATTACAATTACAAATACAACTGATTATGAAATACAAGCAGAATCATACATCTATTTAAGTGACGTTATTGTCCGAGAGGCGACCGTCATAAAAGTGTGGTGTCTAAACTGTCAGGATTTTGCATGATAAACAATATTGTATAGTTGGGCCGAATAAGAAACCGTTGGTCGGCCGAGGCTGGCCTTGACCAGTAATTAATTATACAGGGTTTTTCAAAAAGTTCGCATCATATGGGAAACTTTCTTATTATTGATTTCTCAGAAACTTTATTCTTGATAAAAGTTGGTGCTTGGAAAAAAACTAACTTTGACAATGCTAAATTGAAGATAAGCTATATAGTCTAAGAGCTAGTGAACCATCCGAGTAACCCGTTTCCCACAAAGCTAGAAAATTTTTAAATTATGTTTTATTATCTGTCAATTATGAAAATACGAGTCTGGCAGGCATCTCGCGGTTGCGTCATCATCCCTTAAATTTTTTAAAATGTCAAAAAAAATTTTTTTTTAACATTCTCCCACACATAAGTTTAAGTTTTTTGTGTAAAAAAAAAATGACAACCTATTTTGAGGGTTGCAAGTAAGTGCCAGACGATAGCAAAGTTGTCATCGGGATAGTAATTCATAACCTGCTCCCACAAGGTTGAAATTTTAAGGGCATATTCTATCAATAATTTAAAAAGTACATGTAAACAGCCAAACTATTTTGACGGTTGCAAGTGTCTGCCAGACGAGTATATAATAGTCATGACGCTCGATGGGAGTGCGAGCGTATCAGACTTGTTCGAGTTCCAATGTCAGAAAGAGAGAATACATCTATTGTGTATAGGCATTCCAAGAGTAATTTAAAGGAAAAAGTGAGTGCTCATGAAATGGTGAGACGTATCTATATGAGCGAGTGAGACGAAGGAACCGGTAAGACCAGCTGGTCATTTAAAACGCAGTCAGCATCGGCAGAGCTTATCCACTACCAGCTAGTCCTCTCTACCGAAATTGGAAAGGTGGAATGTCCACAGTCGAGTGCGCATCGGTATTTTTAATAGACGGTTAATTTTAAAATTAATTTTCGCTTCAAAATCCTCGATAAATTCCTCCGAAGCCACGGCTATCGCCCTAAAAAAGTCCGAAATATCGGATTTTAATACAATTTAGCCATTTAAAATCGTTTTTAGACGATAAAAAAGTTTATTTTAAGTTAAACGAACTGTCAAAAGTATTAATCAGAAGCTCAGACGTTTAAAACAATATTGAGTCATGGCCCTCTTCTAAAATTTGCACGGCACTTTCCCAAATCAAAGGGTGCCGCCGCAAGATGACTAGCTGGTAGTGAATAAGCTGTGGCACCGGCTATACATTATTTCTCGGCGTGGCACAAAGCTATTAAAAAATTATAATAATATTATTAAAAAATAATTTATTACTTATTAATTTTTACTACTAGTGTTAACTATGGAAGCAGTGAATATAATTTGTGTCATATGCAGACTTGATATTTGCAAAAAAACAACAAAATGCATTGTCATAATTATGTAGTTAAAAATAATTCAGTTGTTTCGATTTTTAATGATAACTTGCCTTGCATAAATCCCGAAGAGGCAGACGCAAAAATTATACAACACATTTGACATATCAATGAAGACAATCTGAATATTTTAATTAAATCATCAGATACTGATATTTTAATTATAATGCTTGGAAATATGGACAATTGCACATGTTCTTGGAATAATTTCATGCACTGACCGGTTGTGGCTACAATCATTTTTCAAAAAAGGGAAAAAACGGCCTTTTTCAATTCTTAAGAAAAATTTAGAATATCAAAAAGCTCAAAAAACTTAGGAGTGCTTATATAACATGGCGTAACTGTGAAATTTTTCCAGTTATTGAAAAATTTGTCTGTGAAATTTAGGGAAGCAAAGGAGTTGCTGTTAACGAAATAAGATATAATAAATTTATGATCACTTATAAACCAAACAATAAGAATGAATCATTTAATAAAAAATATTTAAATTACGATTCATCGAACTTACCACCGTGTCAGTCCGAATTACATGAGCATTTTCTACGCGCACAATATATAACGAGTATGTGAACTACAACTTTATTTCCTCGGTCTAATTAAATAAAACACTCCGTAACTCGGTATAGGATCTATTCTTCTCCTTAGTACAGCAATTCGACCGATGCCAAGAACGGCTAACAGAATAATAATTCCCGAAAAAACCCCTTGTCAGGCTCTCTTTTCCTATTTCTAAACAGTAACATGATATCCTTACATCATAAAACTCTAAATATCTTAAAAATACGTGATAAATTACTAGCCTGGCACTATTATCCCAGGCCCCATGTAAAGGAGGGTTTATTACTCAAATTCGTAGAATGCTCACACACACTTGACATTATTTTACGACATAAAAACTAATAAATTTGCACAAGAGGCATTGCTTTAATAAATGTGTCAATAGGAGACTAATTAATTCTAATCTTAAGTATACCGACTAAATACTATTAATATTGTTTGCTTCTAAAGACTAGGTTTTTGTCAAAAATCGAGGAAATGCTCACACGGCCAGACTGACACAAATTCGCTCTCGAATTTCCGACTTTCTTTTAGCCACTGCATTGGTCACTCCAACCCTTAGTATGGCATCCGTCGACAGACTGCTTGAGACTGTAAGGAAGAAATTTGCAGGCAATTTACTTGTCAACAAACTTTTTTGAAGATCGTGAACAAAAAGCAACCAAGTTTTCAGATGAATCAGTAAAATACCGTCGGTAAATCATTTAATTTCAATCGTAATACATTTCCGCAAAGCGTTGAAGCTTTCAACGTTACTGCAAAGCATAAAAACTTTCAATATTACAGCAAAGTGTAAGAGCTTTCAACATTACTGCAAAACGTAAACTTTCAATATTTCTGCAAAGCGTAAGAGCTTTCAACAATACTGCAAAACGTAGAAACTTTCAATATTACTGCAAAGCGTAAGAGCTTTCAACATTAATGCAAAACGTAACACTTTCAATATTACTGCAAAGCGTAAGAGCTTTCAACAATACTGCAAAACGTAATATTAATGCAAAGCGTAAGAGCTTTCAACATTACTGCAAAACGTAAAAACGTTCAATATTAATGCAAAGCGTAAGAGCTTTCAACATTACTGCAAAACGTAGACACTTTCAATATTACATGCAAAGCGTAAAAGCTTTCAACATTCAAATTATTTAAACAAATTAAAGGAAAAATAGTCAGATATTGCTTAACCTACTGATATAAATTAAAGGATTAAAAGAAAAATAATTTTTTTCTTGCTTTTTGTCCATGAGCCACTCAGTTCCAACCAACAAAAATCTATAGAAACATAACAAACAACCAGATTTATGTTGAATGCTCACACGATTTTTTCAACTCACCATTTAAGCAGAACACTCATCAGAAAGCTCTCCAGGCCAAATGCGTACCATATCTAAAGCCACAGTCCTCCTTTTGTTGGTTGCCAAGTTCTTAAGCTCGATTCGGCCATTTGGAAGAATGGTTACAATTTCAAATGGACCTTCATACTTCGGTTCCAATTTTGCAAGGTGTGAATTCCCAGACGGGTGGTAGACAAAATCACCTACTCTAAATTTCTTAGGCGTTTTTCGTGCTTTGTCAAATAAATTTTTAGAGTAGTCCGCGTGTCGTTTCATACGTTCGTATGCCAGTTCTCTGTCTCTCTCTAATTCGGAGCTATTACCAGTAGTATTCGCAAAATGTTTTGTTAGAGCTTGTATATTCCTGTCATCGCCATTAAGGCCAGTGAGCAAATAAAACGGAGTGAAACCAGTTGACTTTTGCACGGTTGAATTTAAAGTGTGTTGTAATTTCGCAACCGCGTTCGGCCATTCTGTTTTATTTCGAATTTCGGTTCTCAACAAATTTAAAACTGTGGACACATACCTTTCAACCTGCCCATTTCCGCGAGGGGCGCTTTTCGCTATTAGATGGTGATCAATTTTCGAGCTAGATAATAATTCCTTCACCGCCCGATCCGTGAAATTTGTACCACGATCGGATATAAATCTTACAGTGTTGCCAAAAATATTTAGATAAACCTTTAATTTTTCGCACATCTCTATGCCAGATAATGATTTAAGTGGAATCAAAAAAATGTATTTTGTAAATGCGTCGACCAAAAGTAACAAGTGCTTATGGCCTTCCGCCGTTTCCGGGAATGGACCGACGCAGTCTGCATGCATCGTGTGAAAAGGGATTGGGATCTTGTCAATGGGATGTAAAAATCCTTGTTTTGGGCCTGAGTGTTGTTTACTTGCGACGCATTTTAAACAGTGATTACAATATTTCCTGACGAACCTTGCCATGCCGGGAAACCAAAAATAGTGATTTATTTTTGCAAATGTCTTATCTATCCCGATATGGCACTGTTCGTCATGAAACAACCTCAGCAACCCAAGGCGGCTCCCTTTCGGGACAAAGGCTCTATAAACTGGCGGGTTTTGACCCGGGTTAATTTTTCGGAAAAGGATATCATTTTGACAAAAATAATCCGAGGTCAATTTGCCCTCTCTTAACTTATCAATTATTTCCTGCGTTTCTTGATCTTTAAGTTGATTTATCTTAAGCCAATTATCAGTAGAAATGGTTGAAATATGAGGAACTGTTATGTCTTTAACGGGGTTTCTACTCAAATAATCAACATGGGGTATATGCTTGCCCTTTCTGTACTCAATTTGAAAATCAAAGGTTTGAAGAAACAACCACCACCTCGCGATCCGAGGAAGTAAATCTCTTTTGTTTTGCGTCAACTTTAGGGAGTTGCAATCCGTTATTAATTTAAAGGAGATGCCTGTTAAGTAAATTCTAAAATGTTTAACCGCATAATAGACGGCAAGAGTCTCCAGTTCATATGAATGATACTTTGATTCGTCATTAGAAGCACGTTTTGAAAAATATGACACAACTTTCAATTCCTTATCGTGACGCTGAAATAAAATTGCTCCGAACCCTACCGAACTAGCATCTGTGTGTAACTCTGTCTCTAAATTTGGGTCAAGAATTGCTAATAAAGGCCTTTGGCTTAAAAATGCGCAAACATAATTTTTAGCAATTTCTTGTTCCACGCCCCAAACAAACTTAACATCCTTTTTTGTAAGATTTGTGATACATGCTGTGTGAGAGGCGAATTCAGGGATGTATTTACGGAAGTAACTGGCCAGTCTCAAAAATTGTCTGACTTGTTTAACATTTTTAGGATCGGGTGCGTTTAAAAGTGCATTGACTTTTTGTTGGCCGGGTCTAATACCAAACTCTGATACTTCTTGTCCGAGATAGTCAATTTTATTTTCGAAAAAACGGCATTTCTTTATGTTCAAGGAAAAACCGGCAGATGATAACGCATTTAAAACTCGTTCTAATTTGGCAAATCCTTCAGCTATTGTTAACGAGGTGATCAAGATATCGTCTAAATAAATTAAGCAATCTTTATCGCGTAAATTTCCAAGGGCATTACAAATGGCACGTTGGAAAACAGCGGGTGCGTTCGAAAGACCAAAAGGGACTCTAAGGTACTCGTAATGGCCATCAGGCGTAACAAAAGCGGTCTTTTCTATTGAATTCGCCGCTACTGGTATCTGGTGGAATCCGGACGCCAGGTCAAGTGTAGTAAAATATTTATGTTTCCCTAATCTGTCAAGTTGTTCATCAATTCTGGGTAGTGGCCATTTGTCTTTTATAGTGATTTTATTGATAGCTCGATAATCACAGCACAATCGAAAACTCCCGTCTTTTTTGTGTACTAAAACAACCGGACTGGCATAAGGTGATTTGCTTTCGCGTATAATGCCATTTTTTAATAAATCATTTATTATGGTTTTTAGTATGTCCCTTTCTGATAAGGGCATACGATATGGGCGATGACAAATAACCTTATCCTCAGAGAGTTTAATTTCGAATTCTGTAGTCTTTATTGCAGACACGGAATTTCCGATCGTAATGTTAGCGGAAAATTTTTCAAGCAGTTGGTTTAACTGTCCTAAGGATTCCCCTAGTAAGGGCGTAATAATTTTTTCGGAGGAAATAGCAAAATTAATTGATAATACTTGGGTTGTAATAGGCTCATTTTCCAAACTAATTTGGGTTCCGTTAGAATCGGTACAAATTTTGACACCTTTGTAATTTAACAAATCTCTACCTAGGATCGCGTCAAAAGGGATGTCTGCGTTATCTACCACACAAAAACAAACTTGGAACGCAGTGCCATTTTTCTCGATATTTAAAGTAGTTTTTGTAAGAGATGAAACAACGTGATTACCAATACCCTTTAACATTACAAAATTTGGTTCTAATCGACAATTTAGCTGATTGGCGATTTTTTCCGCGAGCAGACTACATTCTGCTCCCGTGTCAATCAAGCAATTGACTTCTACGTCTTGAATAAAAAATTTGGTGCAAAAATTATCATCTAGCTTTACCGAAAAGTAGTTGACGTTTAGGAGTCCCTGTTTTTCTTTTCGTATTTTTTGAAAACATTTGTCAGCAGTATGGCCAATCTTATTACAGTAATTACAATTAGGTGAAAAAGGTACAGATTGTTTTTTTGCCTCCTGTTTGGCACTTTGGCCCTCAGGACAGTGTCGCTGTAAATGACCGGGTTTGCGGCACGTATAACATAATTTTGCTTGAGAATGCTCGAAATTTGTTAATTGCCTTTTATATCTAAAATTTGAATTATTGCCAGTCTGATTTTTAGCAGCTTCATAATTACCCAATAAAGACAATAGCCCAGAAATTGACTCTACATTACTACAAAAAGCGGCAGTTTTAACATGAATATCATCAATATCCCCAATAACAAGCTCTAACAATTGTTCGGTAGTCAAATTAAAGTTTAACGCCTGAATCAAAGAAATTTTAGTTCTGGCATACTCACAATACGATGTAGCGTTGCGGCTGGTAAACAAACTCGCTTTGCGAAATTTTTCATTCAAGTTTTTCCTGGGGGGATAGAGATTTCGTAACTCGTTCTTGAAATTTTCCCATGTTCTCTCCGCTGGCTGCCACTTGTTGTACCAATGCTTGGCTTCCCCGACTAAGCCACTAACACCTCTGGTTAATTGTTCGAAATCCGACCATTTAAAAGTTTTGCCAAGTTTTTCAATTTCGTCACACCACTTAAACGCACCGTCATTGTCATTAGGACAGAATTTCGGCACTTCAATTGACGACACGGGCCCCATATTCCGGCACGATAGGTCCCTCATTTCTTGAAGCGTCGCCGTTAACACTTGCGTTAGTTCTTCCATTGTTCAAAATTATTTTCGAAGATTTGTATTTTTTTTTTAAATTAACGATTACACGTCAGGATATAAAAAACACTTGTGGTACTCCTAGTAAGCCGATCCACCACTTCTGATGTGAACTACAACTTTATTTCCTCGGTCTAATTAAATAAAACACTC
>JAEQML010075182.1:0-13947 GCA_016904865.1 Pissodes strobi
TGGCCATTCTGTATATAAAAAAGTGACCATTAAAACAATACAAAAAATAAAGATCATTTTACTAGGAATAACTTTTGTATTTAAATTTGTTTTCCAACCCCCGTAGTTTTCGAGATAAGGTATAGGCCCCTCTTAAACGGGCCACCCTGTACTCACCAACGTGACTAACATTTTATACTCTTATTTGTACGTGCTATTAAGAAAATATCGTTCTTCAAATGTGAATGCACTGAGGCTTTTAAAGAAATAAAATAAATCATGTGTACTTCTTCACAGGCATCAATATTATTAATTCATTAAGCCGATCAATCCGAGTTCATCCTTTTTACTCTCTTAAAAGTTGAGACACAACGATCCGAGTCGGCAGTATACAGGTGTAGTTTATAATAAATTATTATTAATAACTTATTTATTTCGCTGTAGGTCTTTTCCAGGTTATTATGAGTCACCAATGAAAGTATTTTCAAACTACTCACGATTTTCTGAAATTCTCTTTCAAGTATATTACCAGTTTGGTTTTGATTTTTGTAGAACTCCTTTTATGTATTGAATAAAACTCCAGGTCACTAGAGTTCTGTATTAATTATAGCAAGGAATATACAAGATAGTAACGCGACATAATCTACCTATGCATATCAATGCGACACTCCGTTTCCTCTCGGGTTGGTGTAGGTTCGTAGTATAAATATAATGTTACAATAACAATAGTGATTCAGCCAAGATATCTCGGCCTTGTCACCCGCGGCGAGTATCTCGTTCATCACTGTTAAACAATAATATTACGTGTAGTAATGTAAATAACGTTCGTCTAGACCTCGAAATATTCGGGTTGCTGTCATGATCTAATTTATGAAATACCGAGTGTTTTTCTGATACGCTACATATTTCTTTCTTTAACTTTGTTAGAGTTTTTTTTCGGATAGTGCAAAGTTTTTTGTACATATTCAATAAAGAGATAAAGTAAATGACCTCTTTTGTAATAACACCATTTCTGCCCTCATTGCCTATTTTTCTGGGCTTATTATCTCTAATTCGATGATTAGCTTCAATACCTTTTAAATTTGTACACTATTCTTAGTCCTGATTTGAATCTGATTAACAAAGAGTCCACATGCGGAAGGATTTTGTGAAATAAATTTGACCAAAAGACGAAACCAGGATCTTAAAGAGCTCTTAAACCATACGCCTTCTTGCTAGAAGTGTTACCTAGCCGCCTCAGAGCCCTTATGAATCAACCATTTGCTATGTGCAAAATCTGTTACGCCCAACTAGCATTTATGGTGGCAGATACGTAACTGCTACTATCAAAGCCACTAAAAAGTGGGAGATGACCATCGGCGGCTACGTCGTATATTCGTAGCTGCTAAGTAACTGCGACCAAAGTGGGGAAGGATTTTGAGTAGCCGGGTAGTGTCTTGGGTAGTTTTTGCCACTAAAAGAGTTACTATGATGTGTTACTATAAAGTAACCTACTGGTGAATGCGACTTATCTGTTACGAAGCTGCCTAGTTGCGGGTTTGTGGCAGCCAAGTGTTTTCCACCAACATCGACATGTGGAACTTACGTTGAACTGTTAAACTTTATTCCCAGCGACCTCTTCATGCAATTTCACACTTCATAAAAATAAATGTCATGATGGAAAATATTTATATTATTTTTGTGTTATTTACTATGCGCTTTTAACGCCTTTTGTAGGTAAAATCCAAAACGCAATCGACGTTACTGAATAAAATAGTGGGTTTATATGACAAAATTTTCGAGCGCCTTTCAAAACATTTTAAATTATTATATTATTAATTTGCAATAGAAACTCATGTAGTAATACAAAAAAATTAATTTGCTTGAAACTGGCGTGAAACTTTAAAATATTGATCCACCGTCAAAAATAACAAAATAACTAAGGAAAAAAGCTTTATAGTCTGAGAGGCGACCGTCATAATAGTGTGGTGTCTGAACTGTCAGGATTTTGCATGATAAAAAATATTGTTTAGTTGGGCCGAATAAGAAACCGTTGGTCGGTCGAGGCTGGCCTTGACCAGTAATTAATTATACAGGGTCTTTCAAAAAGTACGCATCATATGGGAAACTTTTTTATTATTGATTTCACAGAAAATTCTATTCTTGACAAAAGTTGATACTTAGAAAAAAACTAATTTTGACGATGCTAAATTACGGATAAGTTATACAGAGTACTTAAAAAATACAAAAATTAAGGTTAAAAAAACAAAAATTTTGGAATATCGGAAAACTTTCTACAGAAAAAATAAAGCTTTTATTAAGATAAAAATAAAAGTCAAATAGTATTTTTTCCAAAGGTGCTGAAAAAAATAAGAACAACATTAAGAAAAAGAGGTTTTTTTTTTCAATAATTGTCATGAATTTTCTCAGCAACAGTGCACTTTTGGAAAAAATGGTATTTGTCTTTAATACGAGCTTTATTTTCCTGTAGAAGGTTTTCCGAAATTTTGTTTTTTTAAGTTCAATTTTTGAATTTTATTAGTACCCTGTATAACTTATCTTTAATTTAGCATTGTCAAAGTTAGTTTTTTTGCAAGCACCATCTTTTATCAAGAATAAGCTTTTCTGAGAAATCAATAATAAAGAAGTTTCCCGTATGATGCGAACTCATTGAAAGACGCTATACAAGGTGATTCACGGTCGATGGTAGGTTAGACGTTTCTGGAGAACCACTCAACGCATCATTCTGAAAATCTGGTCGTTTATATAAACGAATATGCTCTACCTTGCTAAAATATCTTCGACAGTGAAGTGTTGTGGCTTCTACTAAAACAGTAGTAGCAACTGTCAAATTATAAATTAAACACCCTATATATTATTGCATATTTGGATTTTTCGGAGAAATCAAGACATATTTTATAAATAATGTCCTATACCTATCTGTTACTGTTTTTGAAATATTGACAGTTGAAAATCGACCATTTACCAAGTTTGACAGCCTGTAAAATCTAAACGGCTAAAGATAGAGCAAAATGGTTTGCACTTTCCTATCTTGGTTTTTCATAAGCGATCGTTAGACACTAATTTTTTTATTTAACCAGAGGTTAAGAAATCCCGGTTAAATTTAACCTCTGGTTAATTAAATTAAATTTCTCCGCAAAATCCAAATATGCAATAATATATAGGGTGTTCAATTTAAAATTTGACAGTTGCTACTACTTTTTACTAGAAGCGGCAACACTGCACTGTCGGAGATATTTTAGCAAGGTAGAGCCATTGATTTGTATAGGAGTGGATAAGCAATAAATAGACCAAACATGGCAAATTTACGACCGCGAAATGTAAACAAAGAGATTTCTATTTGGACTTGCGCATTAGAAAATTAGTAGGAGCCAGCTGTTGCACCGTGAAGGTAAATAGGCAGGCCCGGACTTCGAAAGTGATTATTTCACCAAATATTCGTAGAGGAGTCTTGCCGATTGTGAAATGGGCCCCAGTTAGCATAGTGAAACAAACAATAACGTATAAATAAGTAATACTTATAATAATTAGACTTACTTGAAATAGGAAATTCCGGGTATTTTGCCTCTACTACTACAAAACACAACCATACACTTTCGGGATTATATTTTGGTAGCATCGCCCATTGTTTATGTGCGTATTGTTCAATTTAAACGGAAATCAAAATACGGTACGCACAAAGCAACGTGAACCACTAAACTAAAACTAATTAAGCAACTACAGACACTAGGTCCAAAGAAAGTAAAAACTCGAATTATTAACTCAAAACGCCGCGCCGTCAAAACGCAAACATGTCAAAGACAAAAGCCAAGTTCGATCCTGACCGACGCCTGCTGAGACGGCAAGTGTTTAAGTGCGCATGACAAAACGGTATCTTCTTTGTTTACGTTTTTCCATTTAGTGTCGATTTTGTCATGCGCAGAAACCTGTTTTTTCGCCCATAGGTTGCCACTTTTGAATAGTGCGACAGGCGGCTATTGCTTATCCACTCCTATACAAATCAATGGGTCGAGCATAGTCGTTTATGTAAACGACCAAATTTTCAGAATAATCCGTTGAGTGGTTCTCCAGAAACGTCTAACCTACCATCGACTGTAAATCACCTTGTATACGCATCATACGGGAAACTTTTTTATTATTGATTTCTGAGAAAACTTTATTCTTGATAAAAGTTGGTGCTTGGAAAAAACTAACTTTGACTATGCTAAATTAAAGATAAGTTATACAGGGTACTTAAAAAGTACAAAAAATTAATTTAAAAAAACAAAAATTTTGGAATATCGGAAAACCTATCACAGGACATAAAGCTCTTATTAAGATAAAAATAAAAGTCAAATACCATTTTTTCCAAAAGTTCACTGTTGCTGACAATTATTGAAAAAAACCCTCTTTTTCTTAATTTTGTTCTTATTTTTTTCAGCAACGATGCACTTTTGGAAAAAATAGTATTTAACTTTTATTTTTATCTTAATAAAAACTTTATCTTTTCTGTACAAAGTTTTCCGATATTCCAAAATTTTCGTTTTTTTAACCTTAATTTTTGTATTTTTTAAGTACCCTGTATAACTTATCCTTAAATTAGAATGTTCTGTGAAATCAATAATAAAAAAGGTTCCCATATGATGCGAACTTTTTGAAAGACCCTGTTTAATTAATTACTGGTCAAGGCCAGCCTCGGCCGACCAACGGTTTCTTATTCGGCCCAACTAAACAATATTTTTTATCATGCAAAATCCTGACAGTTCAGACACCACACTATTAAGACGGTCGCCTCTCGGAATATTAGTCTAGGTATATTTAGCTTGCAAATGCAAAATGTTTGAGCTATTTGGCTGTTCATATGCTTCCACAAAGTATCGGGAACAATAATATATTAGGCTAATCCTACCCGTTTGGAACTTTAAAATCTTCGGCTACTTTATAGTGACCTAGGATGGTAGCAGTAACCATTTTGCTACTTTCAATGCTACTATAAATTAGATGTAACTAGGTGTCGTGGCCGCGACTACCCCGTAACTTAAATTGTTACTATAAAGTAACAAAAACTTAATGGAGGCAATATGGTATTGTTAGTGACTGCTAAAGTTACTATAGAGTTTTTGATCTTTTATGGTGTCATATTCGAAGATTCGGGTAGTTCCAGCCACTTCTTTAAATTACATGTTTGCCACTTGCAATCGGGGTGATTATTTTCCACTTTTATGGTAGGTGACTATTCCTTATAGAGTAACATTTTAAGTGGCAGGGTGGGTCTAGGAACTATACTTTAGGGGCAGTGACTTTTTAAAAAGGACTAGGAACTATATTTGCTAGTTAGGCGTGACATCTGGTGTTAGTTATCGGCGAACCCAGTAGCATTTTTATACATATCAAATATGATACGGTCTCGCTTGGGCCGTTCTAGCGAAAAAGTCGTGAGGATCGAAAAAACTCAGACGCCAAATCGATAGGGAATTTCTAGGAGAAAAAATCTGTAATAAATGGTTCTCTGTTTCGAAAATGTCCGGAATCGGACTTTTCGGGGGAAATGTAAAGCATCAATTTCTAAGTAAAAAAGGTTTTTTTCGAAAAGTAACTTTTTACAAGAATCGATTACTTGATGAGAATCTACGCCAAAAACTGTATTAAGACACTTTGGAAATGTTGGAGGATGCGGGCTAGTTGAATTTAAACTTATCGTCATTTCGAGTTTTGACACACCACTTAATATTTTGATATAATGATCGGAATATTTGCACATTTTTCAGGCGATAAGCAGATATTTGTACCGATTTTGTAGATTTCGAGGTAAAATTTTACTTTACTTATCGAAGTTCTGGCAAGTAATTTCAAAATATAGAAGAAATGCTTGTATTTCATAATACTAAACTCGCATTGGGGTGTATGGGAGGTAGTACCTCTTAGTTTAAGACGGTCGCATCGAGAGTCATAGACTGGAGATGGTTTTAAACAATTGGTCCTCACAGGGCAGTCACGTCGCACTTATGGCTCCACGTGCCACACCCTGGAAACTGCATCGACCTGCAGGCTAAACTTCGTGAGGGTAGCCAGATATGGCGAGAAAAGTAGTGTTAGGCAGCAGTGACACTAAAAGTAATTTGTTGGCGTATTTCTAGATATAGAAAACGGTGGCAAATAACATAATTAGAAGCGTGACAAGGATTCTCGTAACGGTTTTAATACTGCGATGAGGAAGGCAACGGAAAACCACCTCATAAAAAATTTCCTAGTAGATCAATCATGGCTAAGCAAATCTGTATAAAGGCAGTCCCCGGCAGGCCTTAGATGGCCAGAGGGTGCGACGAATCAATACCTCCTTCAACTAGGCCGACTAGCTGATATTGAAATTAGCAGTGACGTCATGAAAAGTGGTCCATACTTTTTTGCCATAAGAAAAGCATTAAGAGGAGCCAAGAGGTGCCCAGTAAAAGTATTGTTTATTTTATCGCGCCTACTTCCGTATTTAATGTTGATTGCCACGCGGGGCGACTGGAATGTCAATTCCCATCTCGACGTCATGTATCCGGTGCTGCCAGATTGGGCGCTTTATCACAATTTGAGCTACTTGCTATTTGCCACAAATTATTTTTCAAAGAAACGTTAAATATTCGTCTTGGATTCCAAGATTACAATTAACAATATATTAGATACTTAATGTAAAAGTTTGCTTTGGTATATTATAGTATAGTTATATTAAATATAAACAAATATTTAAAACCCAAAAAGTAAATATATAAAAACTGAAAAGTGAAGCAATAACGGAATCAAAACCTTTAAGAAAATAAACGTTGCTAACCAATAACCTAATTATTTTGTATAAATATTAGGTCCATTTAAAAACATAATTTCAAATGTCATTCAACAAATGCTGTAAAAATTAAAGTCCAACTAAATATACGTTAATAGTTTACATCCCAAATAATGTATGAAACTAACTCTAAATCTGGCAACACTGCCTCAGTGCCTTCTGTCAGTTGGCGTAATGGCGTACTTTCGACCGGCTTGTTAATTATTGTTCTGTTCGATTTTTATTGTTTTTCTGTTAATTTCTTTACACTTTCGTGTGTGTAAATTTATGTGAACAATGATGTGCGGTGGAAACTCGCCGAAAAGATCTAAAGTTCATGTTTTTAGCCTCGTTTTTAGCTTTCCAAAATGTTTGGAGTTGACCTGTTGCGTTCGTGTAATAAGAGTTTATTTTGTGCTTTTTCAATGTGGTCAGCAAGTTTATAAAATTTGTTCCTGTTAGCTAATTTTGGAGTAAGTAATATTTAGTGTAATTATGCCTCATAAAGGCTGTAATGCAATGTTTGCTATATGCCCTCAGTGGTCAAAAAACTTCATGAACTAAAACGAGACAAAATATTAAAACATGGATATTCCCGTAGTTTAAAGGCCCTTTTTCCATCATTTATAAAAAAGCAAAATGTTAAATTAGCTCTCAAAATATTTAATCATTTTATTATAGAGGCTCTGAAAGGTTTTCTCTCGGGTGTTCTTAATAATTTGTCACATTCACAAGACACAGCAGAGGATCTGAAATGCCAGTTAATCACTTATTTAAGTAGATATTGCTGTCATATTGTTTTTAAAAAAAATAAGTTGTGAATTTTGTAAAGAAAATTTAACCTTAAATGAACCTTGTGTTGTAGAAGATTCTTACAATTTCATTAATTCCTTAAGTCGTGGGGCTCTTTTATATCCTCGTGAACGTAGTTTCAACAGCCTATATTATATTTAAAAAACTGATTAATGAGTTCGAAGACACATTTTTAGATATTTACAATAAAAAGTCTTTTCTTTGTGAGCTGTTGTTAAACTATCTAAATCAAAACAGCCTTTTGACTAATTTTGAAAATTGTAAAAATCACCTAAAAATTGACGTTTCAAAAATTTTTCTTTGCAGCATTTCAAATACACTTCTTTCTTAATAATAATTTATTGTTCTAAACATAATCATAATATTTTGGGAAAAAGGAAAAAAGGAAACTGGAGACTTTTAATAAATAAATATTAGACCCCAATAATATACCGAGTAATATACCAAATCTAACATAAAAAATTAATAATTTGAAATCTGTATAAATCTTTCATGTTTTATCATAAATATTTGAAGATTGCAAGGTTCTTTGGATGGAGAAAACCGAGGAGAAAACGCACTATCAAATTTGACATTACTATTACCCAAGCTATTACCTATTATGACACTTTTATACCTATAGTGATATTTTACCGTGGTATCTAGTTTCAGTTTATCAAAATAGGTAGATTCTATTTTGATAAACTGGATATTCAAAGGTTTTTGCCTTGAAATTTCGTTTTCCTTTAATAAAAATCGAATGAGGCACGTCTAAAGGCTGTTCATGACTTGCAGCCTTGTTTTAGCCGGAAGCTCTTAAATATTATTTATGTAGGTATGCAGAAAAAGGTAAGTAAACAGCAATTTCATATTTGATTTAAAAAAAAATTGAGTAATACACATTATCAGTCATGATAGTCGTGCTTAAAGTAATATCAGCTTGTAGGAGGTATTGTATTAGGCCAATTACGTTTCAAACTACATATATAAAAAAGATAAATTTACAAAACACAAGTTTTTGTTATATTTTTTCGAGATTTTTGCATCTAAAATGTCTACCTAACTGTGAAATTTTAAAAGAAATTGCACATTTCAATATACGCCTGTAAATAAGTTAAGACCACTTTTGATGACGTCACGCGTAAGCCGTCTGGCCTTGTTGTAGGAGGTATTGGACGAATCCCCGGGTTAGCCATGAAAGTAGCTACGTGAAACGTAAGAAGCCTATTTGTATCAGGGAAATTAGATAACCTGGTTTTAGGACTTCCGTGTCGTCTTCGGTCGAGAGTGCACGTGTCGGGTATCGGCCATTTTGTTCCAGCTGCATATACATATATGTTAGTTTTGGGAATTCATGGTGAACGTTCAGGGACCGGATAGTTTTCTCCCCGAATAAGATACGGACGTCCAGCCGGGGATTTGAGCCCCGTGCATGCTAGAGATTTTTATGTTTGTGAACGTCCAGCCGGTGGTGTTCGAACCTTAAAACAAGCCGTGCATGTATATGTCTGAGCCCCCAGGAGTACATACTCGACATACTGAGGGTTCAAAAAATAGTACCTCTATCCACCAAGGTGTAACCAATGTAGAAGGGTCGCTCTACCTCTTGCTAAGCCTGGATAGGGGTCGTTACTGGCTGAATTTTCTCACGAAAAAGGCCATCAGAGAGTTTACTACTACTACTACTACTACTACTATAACCTGGTTTTAGAGATGGAAAGGCTGAAAATCAACATGCTTGGAGTTAGTGACGTCCAGTGGACTGGCTCAGGTAAATGCCCAACTAAAAACGGCACAATGTATTTCTCTGGAAATAATAACCCAAATGACAGATATGGCGTAGCAATAATAGTTGACAGAATGATAGACAAATCAGTAATTAACCTCTTTCTGACAGAGTCCAACAGCAGTTAATGTTATACAAGTCTATGCGCCTACTGCAGACAAGAGCGATCAAGAAATTGAAACCTTTTATGAATAACTTAGAGAAGCACTCCAAACAACAAAAAACCATGAGCTTACAGTCATACTTGGTGACTTCAATGCCAAAGTGGGACAGGGCGAAGTTGAAAACTGCGTAGGAAAATTTGGACTTGGACAACGTAATAAGCGGGGAGATCGGCTAGTAGAATTTTGTCAAACCGAACATTTGGTAATTACGAACACGTTTTTTAAACTTCCAAATCGAAGACTCTACACGTGAAAATCCCCAGCAGATGGTATCAGAGGTATAGTACGAAATCAAATCGATTTTATTCTTATAAAAGAACGATATAAGAACTCTGTTAAATCAGTAAAAACTTATCCGAGAGCAGATATCAACTCTGATCATAATCTAGTAGCAAAAATTGAACTAAAATTCAAGAAAACAAAACCTAAAACTACAAAACAATCCATTAATGTCTCTTCTTTAAAAGACCCAGTAGTGCGACAAAAAACAAAAGAAGAAATTAACAAAAATTTAAAAAGCTTAACACAAACCAGTTTTAATCACACAGATGTTAAACTTAAATGGGACTGCATGGTTACTATGGACAAGGCAGGTTCAGCCCTACCAAACAAGCGTGAAGCAAAACAATTATGGATGAATGAAGAAATTTTAAAACTTATGGATGAAAGAAGACAAAACAAGAACAACATTAATGAATATGCTAAACTAAACTCCCAAATTAAAATTAAAATCAAACATGCAAAAGAAGAGTGTTTAAAGGAAAACTGTGAGGAGATAGAGGAGTATGAAAAGAGGTATGATAGTTTCAACATGCATAAGATAATCAAAGAAATGACAGGTCTAAAAAAGCATAAATAATTATCCACCGTACTGAAAAATAGAGAAGGGAAGCTCTTAACAGATGTCAACGAAGAATTTACAGAATGGACCAATTACATCAAAACCCTTTTTTACGACACTAGACCGGAATTGAGTCTTGATTTTGCAGAAAACACAGGACCAGACATCCTTAAAGAAGAAGTGATTCATGCCATTCAACAGTGACTCGATAGTGACTCCATCGACATCATTGTTGATCTGTGTAACGCTGTATATACGACAGGCATCATTCCTAAAGAGTGGTTCCAATCTATATTTATAACGCTGCCCAAAAAATCAAACGCAAAATGTTGTTCTGAGTACCGAACGATTTCACTTAAAGTTCTATTGCGTATCATTCACAATAGAATTTATGCAAAATTAGATATAGAAATAAGTGACAACTAACCAGCTAGGGTTCAGAAAGGGTATGGGTACAAGAGAAGCACTGTTTGGATTAAATGTTCTTATGCAGAGATGTCTGGACGTAAATCAAGATATATACATTTGTTTTATAGACTTTGAGAAAGCGTTTGACAGAGGTCAACATGAAAAACTGATAGAAATATTACAAAGAAAAAATATTGATACTCGGGACATAAGACTAATAGCAACCCTGAAAATATAGAAATATAGGGTGGTGTTCGCAGGGGTGTATTTTGTCTCCTCTCCTCTTCAATGTTTACAGTGAAACAATATTTGAGGAAGCCCTTGCAGAAGGAGACGAAGGAATAAAAATAAACAGTCAACAATTTAACAATTTTAGATATGCCAACGATACAGTAGTAACAACAGACAGCAGTGAAAATCTGCAGAATCTGCTGCAAAGAATAAATGACTCTTGTAAACGATATGGACTCAATATGAATTTGAAGAGAACAAAGTATATGGTTATCACAAAACAACAAAATATAGACGTAAACTTAACAATTGATAACACTCCAATTGAAAGTGTACATTACAAATATTTAGGCACAATAATAAATGAAACTGCTGAACAGTTACAAGAAATAAGGGCCAGAATTGAGATAGCCATAAAATCTTTTATCAAAGTCAAGAAGTTTCTTTGCAACAAAGACATACACTTAAAATTGAAGACAAGAATACTTCGATTCTATGTATTTTCAACTGTATTATATGGTGCCGAAGCATGGACACTTAAAATAGCTGAAATAAACAAACTGGTAGCGTTTGAAAGATGGTGCTATCGTCGCATGTTGCGGATTTCGTGGGTCGACAGAGGTACAAATGTCGAAGTGCTGCGTCGTATGAACAAAGAAGAAGAGATTTATAAAACGCTAAAGAAAAATAAACTCGAATATTTTGCACACATTATTAGAGGTTCAAAATATCAATAGCTGCAAAATATTATGGGGGGAAAAATTCAAGAAAGGCGTTGTCAGGGTAGAAGAAGAACTTCATGGTTGAGAAACCTCAGAGAATGGTTCTCAATGACGTCCGATGAACTGTTCCGTACAGCTGCAAATAAAGTGCGCATAGCTATATTGATAGCCAACCTCCGTTAGCAGATGGTACGCGAAGAAGAAGATTTGTTGAAGTTTTCATTTCTGTCGTGTGGTCTTAATTAAGCACACACCATTTTTGTACGTATCTTTACAATTAATAATACAATATGTGCGATCTTCCATGCTTCAACAATGATATTACATATTATATAAGACGTGATCGATAAAGTTCAAACCTTTGCCACTGACCCGCACTAACCCACCAAGCAGCTGCACATAGCGATTACTCTTAAAACCAGGAGTTTCAAATTCCCCAATCCAATTTACAATATTGTAATTTTTATATTACGATACGTCCCGATACGTGTGGTAGGTAGGTATAGTCTATACTCTATAGGAAGTTAGTGTAAACGGCTAGGAAATTGGAGTAGGGGAAAGTATGATAAAATGAGGTAGGTCAGTGGCGGATCTAGGGACGCGTGGACCTCAGGGTAAAAGATATTTATGGGCCCTACCCCTTGTATATTTTAAAACTAAGTTCATAGGTAATACATGATATACCTATGGGTACCACATAAAAAGTAAAAGAATATAACAATATTTTTTATTCAGGATGAAAACTAATAAAGAACTAATATTTTTCGTGTCCCATGAAAAGTAAGAAAATAAATTTTTTATTTAGGATGAAAGCTAGTTAATACCAAGAATTGTAGATTGGTATTTTGCGTATCAGAGGGTTGAATGGGTTTGTCAGTGACACATTCTAAGAGCTCCTAACAAGAGGTTCGTTGTTTAATATTAGTATCATCCAAGCGAACATTTTCATTCCTTGTGGTAACGAGGATGAGCTACTCACACTCGCCTGATCATGCGAATGCTGAGATTACTGGGAGGCAATAGCAAAATATTTGTCAATCTTGGGCAGTTTATTAATTCTTTGAATATTTTGTTCTTTTAATTTACGTTTTTCTGCACCACTCTTGTGTTTAGGTTTAGGCTTATCCATCGCCGATAGTAATACAAAACTAAAGAGAAGAGAAACTAACCAAACCTTAGCAAACTACAGTACAAAGACTCTAACCCAAGCAATAGTTCTTGCAAATCTTTTTAAAAGTTTATGTAAATACACATGCCGAATTTGACCAATTTTGGACGGGCCAATCTTAACTGATTTGAATGGAATTGCAGCTACTTTTTCATTAAAATTTTAATACTACAAGCACCAGCATAAGTAAACTTGTAAAACTATGATTTACTATTGTTAAACGTAAGTTGGCATTTTGCTGGCGGTGGTGTCTGGTATTTGCAGTGTTGCCTGTTCAATATTAATGAAAAATTAGCTGCAATTTTATTCAAATAAATTAAGATTGTTTCGTAAAAAATTGTTCAAATTCGGCATGTGCATTTACCAAAGACGTTTAACCTAAAGTATTTACCATACAGAGACCTTTAAAAAGTCTAATTATGCTCTAAAGTCAACAATTAACAAATATTTGAAGTGAATTTAAAATTCTCTTGGGATTTCCTATACGCCGATGCATCACACTGGACCATGTTAAAGGTTAAACTATAAGCATGCTATATCACTCACACCAGTGGCCAGTGGCGTATAGTTGACAAGTTCGTGGAGCACGCATGACGAACAGAGCCCTTGAACGACGGGGGGCTACAAAGATAGCCGACTATACTTTAAACAAAAAACTAGTGTACTTATTCGTTCCTATCATAACAAAAATAGTTTATTATTATTAGGCTCTTAGTCTTAGTCAATTTATGAAAAGAGGGCACCTACAATATTTGCCGCGAGGAGAGGGCCAACAAGTTCACTGTTTTAAACTACGCCATTGTATAGTATACCATCCACTATATAATTATAATATCGTATTTATCAAAGTAAAGTAATTAGTAAGTAATTAGGGTTGCCAAGTTTTCCACGAGCCAAGGGTGGACTTTTCCAGTGGCGGCTCGCGGCTTTGAAAAATGGTGAGGAGCCTCCACCCAACTGCTTAATTTTTTCAATAATTATTACCGTTGTTTTTTAGGTAAATCATCAAAAAAATTATGTGCTTTTTTTCATAAAGCTTTTTTCTTTCCATTTTTGCCATTTTCCTGGC
>JAEQML010075183.1:0-13947 GCA_016904865.1 Pissodes strobi
GCGCAGAAACCTGTTTTTTCGCCCATAGTTTGCCACTTTTGAATAGTTCGACAGGCGGCTATTGCTAATCCGCTCCTATACAAATCAATGTTTGCCCTCCGCTCGCTTGATTCAGTACGGGGGCGCAACGAACAAAAACTAACACAAAGCATACCCGAAGTCAAGAAAAACACTTTTTACAAATATAAGCTCAAGAAAATTAAAAAAAAAACACCGTCGGTAACCGAACCCGGGCCGCCGAACCATCTTGACTACTGAACCACCAGAGCACTTGTAAGCGATTCATTGCATCGTATAGACATCGGTAAAATAGGAATGCAATCTAACGAAAACACCCGATGCCTTCCGAAAAGTTGGAAATGTATTTTGCAAGCTGTCTTTATCCGCTAGTTCTAATATCGGCTTTTAGTCAGAAACAAGGGAGAGACGCGCAACTCAATGTTAATAAATCATGCCTTTTTTATCTCTATCCAAGGGAAATGAACGCAGATGGCGCACGAGACGGACGCTGTCGTTTGCCCGCCAAATTCATATTAACCATCTCTTTTTTTCCTTCTTTCTTCAATATTTTCAGGTTCAATTAAATAAATACTCGCATATAAGTCAAAATGTGATTTATTTGGTTTTGATGTATATTTTTCTTACAGACAATACGAATCAATATCACTAAAAGAAGTAACATTATAAAACTGAATAGCCAAACAGAGTATGATTCTTCCTTCCAATCTAATAAATTTATTATAAATATAATTACTGCACTAATGCTACTTTCGATTATTATTTCCGAGTAATAATTTTTAAATGAAAGCAAAAAGAGTCGACAGTGGTATAAGTTCAACTTCAACGGAATGACAAATGCAAATAATACCTATAAGGACAAAGAAGTTGCCTTCCATCGAGCAACCAGACTGAAAATGCTTGCAACAAATTATCATAATGATAAATAATAATATACACTCTAATCCCTAATAAACGTCAATAATTCAAGGTGGGGAAACTATGAGAATCGCAAAATAATTCACAAAAAAATGTAAGTAGCGGCCATTACAAAAATGCCAAGCCGTCATCGGCACGGCGCACGTCACTGTCCCCGTTCTGGTGCAGCGTTGTCAAATTGATTTTTTTTATTCACCGTATATCTTTTGTTTCTTAATCAAGCGTGCGTAAAAAAAGAACATCAAAATGTATGTCTAGAATTTGTAGGCAAATTGGCAATCACGGCAAAAGTGATGATTGCTTCACCTACGATGATTTCCCCGGATGAGTGACAAGGAAATAAGTATAGGAAGTTACGTGAAACAAAAAGCGAAAGGCACCGTGGACAAATTTACTGGGCCAGTAATCTCTTGTCTCTTCTCTGTTTTAGTAATAACTTTTATCTGCAACCATGCGGTAAGTAGCTATCATGGTTTCCCTGATTAAAACCTTTACGTGCGGATTGACGAGGACGTATAAGTAATGAACCATAATACTTTTAATTTGAATAGACATAATTGATACAATTTAATATACCTGGCAATAATGCTTTATTTTAATATGTTATAATCACAAATTGTTTAGCACTATTCCATTATAGGTTTTCCCTTGAATTCAGGCAAAAAGCAGGTGAAAATGGACAGACCTACAAAATATATTTTGGATATAAACGTAAATACTTAAATATTTATCACCTGCTTACAAAAATATAGTATTCCCGCAATTATGGTGAAAATTTTGTACTCTATTACGATGAAGTTAATAAAAAAGGCTGCCAGTAAGAAACCAGGGAAGCTAGTCATAGCATTGGAAGTTCCCCTGAAACAATACCATAATTAAATATACAGAGTTTTTCCTAATTATATGTCAGATGACCAACACCTCAATTAAGAAATATTATACGCTGTACTCATGGGCGTAGACAGGATTTTTTCCCAGGGGGGGCGAACCATAGACAAGGCCGCAGTGCTACACGTGCGGGAGGCTAAGCCGCCGAAGGCGGGAAATTTTGAGGGTACCAATCCCAATTTTTAACCAAAAGTCATTAAAATCGTTAAAAAAAAACAAGGATTCGGCACCCTCTTGAATGGCATGACATGAATGGTATGTTGCAATATGAGTCGGTTAAATTCCCAGGGGGGGCCATGGCCCCCCCTGGCCCCCCCCTGTCTACGCCCATGGCTGTACTTAAAATGCCATTAAACGGTGGTGCACTAAAATGACGTCAATACGTATGACGTCATTTAGATGCCACTTTTGACGGCTTTTTATTGCGTCCACATGTTACGGGCCTTGAAATATTAAAACACCATGTATTCGTTGTAGATAATAGTATACAAGGTGTTTCCTAAACTCGGTAAAAAAATTAAACTGATGAATTTTCGCGTAATTGTAAGACGAAAATGTAATATAAAATTTTTTCGAATGTCGCTTCGTTTTCAAAATACAGGGTGTTGAAAAAAAAATTTTTTTTCGTGTTTTCTTTTTGTTAATAATTAATAAGAAACAACATTTGAATAATATTCGTCACACCTTAATAAAGGGTTTGAGCACTTTATTTTGTGTTCTTGTTGGACTTCTCAATTTGTTCATTGGCTGAGATCCGGGTAACGACTACCTACTAGAATTTCGCAAAAATCAATAATACGGCTCTATTAAACTCTCAAAATTCTTATTTTATTAGATACAAAAATTAATTTTAAGCAAATTAAGTTTTTTGTATTTGTCTAGTATCTCTTACAGTTTTTGAGTAAAAAATAATTCTATTGTTCACGTCACAGGAATTTCTTTAAAAAATGATAGCGCCTAAATGCTCTGAATAATGCAACCACATGTAAAGTCATAGTATATTTCATTACCAGTCCGGAAACTAGGCTTTTCCGGTGCGCGCACGATAGTTTCTGGTGTGAGGCGTAGCCGAACACCGGAAGTCGTGCAAGCACAGGAAAAGCTGTTTCTGGACGTGTAATGAACGATATTTTTCATAATACTTCTCTGAAATTAAGACATAAACATAAAATTATTATAATTTTACGTATCCAAAATCATGTCATAATACATTTTGTATTCAAATGAAAGCAAACGTCAAAGTTGCAAGACAAGCAAGACAGGTATTTATCATTCATCAAGCGTTGCTATGGAAATGTGTTGTATGCTTTGTTGTAATTGAATATGCAGCTAATTTTGAAGTATTTGTGACAAGTAAGGTCAGAATAAATAAAAAAATTTTAACTTAAAATTAGACTATTGACGCTAAAATGTACTAGATTAATCTTGTAGACTGCATCGCTGTATAATTTTAACCCAATTCATTATACTTTATGCTATTCTGTGACTAAATAACTGCAAATTTAGCACTTAAAATCAGGGAGCGGGAAAACTTTTCCCGCTCCCTAATTAGGGACCGGGAAAATTTTTCCCGTGCCCGGACCGAAAAGACTTACTTTCTTTGCTCTACAGAGAAGTCGAAAATTATAGTTTTCAGAGAGGTATTATGAAAAATAAATTGCCGAAAGTGTCCTCCATGAGCCAGTAAACAGTAAACACCCATCTATTCGACGTGCTAAATGGTCTCTTACGCGTCAAAAAAACTCGGTACTGGCGCAATCGTATTAAAACCGTATTAACAATGTGCAGTTGAAGTTCTACAGTTTCAATAGTCCGGCGAACGTGGTGCCCATGGGTGCGGTCCACCTCTACCTATCCAACGATCAGGATATTGTTGATCCAAATAATTTCTAACTGCTGCAAAGTGAAGGGGGACCTTAATCCTTTGGTCTTTTATTCGGGAGTCATCTTAAAAAACTTGTCTATTCTACTCTTATTGAAACTGTAGAAGAACTTCAACTGCGCATTATTAACGGTTTTAATACGATTCGCGCCGACACCGAGATTTTCCGACGCGTAAGAGACAATTTAGTACTTCGAATAGATGGGTGTTTACTGGCTCATGAAAGACACTTTCAGCAATTTATTTCACTTTACAGTGGGTGCATTATTCAGAGCTTTTAGGTGCTATCATTTTTGTAAGAAATTTCTGTGACGTAAACAATAGAATTATTTTTTACTGAAAAACTGTAAGAGATACGAAAAAAATTCAAGACGCTTAATTTGCTTAAAATGAATTTTTTTTATCTAATAATATAAGAATTTTAAGTGTTTAACAGGGCCGTATTATTGATTTTTGCTAAATTCTAATAATCGTTACCCGGATCCGCCAATGAACTAATTGAGAAGTTCAACATGAACTCAAAATAAACTGCTCAAAACCTATATTAAGGTGTGACAAATATTATTCGAATGTCGTTTCTCATTAATTATTAATAAAAAGAAAACACGAATTTTTTTTCATCACCCTGTATTTTGAAAACGAAGCGATCGATATTCGAAAAAATTTTATACCACATTTTCATCTTACAATTACGTGAGGATTCACCAGTTTAATTTTTTTACCGAGGTTAGGAAGCACCTTGTATTATTTAAAGAGCGTATAATGTAGGCCATACTAAACGAGGATGATTATAACAGGAGCCGCTTGCATTGAGTTTTATAATCATCAGAGTTTATTATGGTTCATTATTCGTGAGTCAAATACTATACTTTATCTACAATAGTTCTTAAACACATAAAATACTTAACTAAAAAGCGAAATTTTAACATTTACTTCAACCGAGACGTCAACACATTATATGTTGACATTTTTCATTTCCGTAGTTGCGGGGTTGCAGCTCCCTGATTGCCTATTAAAAATTCGCAATTCCAGTCGTTGTTTTATGAGAAGAAAACTATAATTATATTTGTTGTATTATGCAAATCATAAATATTATGCGCTCTATTTTGTCTTTATTTATTTGCCTCGTTTAGTCTGATTTCTAGATCAGAACTATATTTGGGAACAGGTGCTAGGATGGTTCAATATTGCCCCTTCGTTCTAAAATATAGCAGAAGGTAATACTTAGTTATGTGTGCTTACGTATAAAATATTTGTGGCATGACGAAAAAAGTTACCTATCCTCATGGGTCTTGAAAGTGTTGGTGTACCTGTACCAACTAGTTCTAATTAATACGAGCAAGTATTTGCAAAAAAAAAAATCTCTCGTAAACAAGAAAATGCCAACACAAAGAAACGAAGAAATACATCTTAAGGCTGATTTTCATATATAGGACTGCGCACCGACTGTGCACCTACCGTGTCGTTGTCACTGTAAATCGAAAAATTGTATGTTCCATATAAAATGCACTGAAGCTCTTATTTACATTTTCACATATAGGACTGTGCTACGACCTTCAATCCTATTGTGAAAAAGTAGAATACCCGCGACGACCGCAGCATGGTAGGCGCACAGTCCTATATATGAAAATCAGCCTTTACTGTATTGCTTTTTTTTCAAGAAAAGCTATCAGAGACTGTGTCAGAGATATAAGGTATGAACCACGAAAGAAGAGAGTTAGTTATGGATCAGTTCAGAGAACTTTAAATCAATATGGATGCCAAAATTTTAAAATTAGGCCAGTTCAAAAATTGAACGACAAACAAAGTTCAAATTATAAGATGAAGTTTGAATTAAGATCCAAGTTATTTCGTTAAATTTTGCGCCGGTATTTATAATAGGAACTATTGCCATATTTGTTCCGATGAAAATCTACAAGCTGTCGAGCCGATTGCTTTTTAAGGACGTTCCTCAATACGAGTTTGGTGCGGCATTTTGGGGCATACGATTTTAGGTCCGGTTTTTATTCGTGGCATCTTAAATGGGTTAAGATATTTGGAACGTCTGGAAAATGAAATTGGACACTTTATCAATACACTACCACTTCAAACTCGGCAAAATATAATTTGGCAACAAGACGGAGCACCTCCTCATAATATTCTTGCAGTAAGAGATTATCTTTATAATAATTATCAAGTGTGGATGGGTAGATATAAAACAATCAACTGGCCCGCGAACTACCCAGATCTAATGCTCAAGGATACCTTTCTTTGAGGCTATTTGGAAAATACAGTCTATCGAGAAATGTGACGAGGTTAAGTTAAGTTAAGTTTTAATTACTTAGTATGTTATTTCCAAATTTAGGAAACAGAATTTAAGAACTATAATATTATAGCTCATTTTATAAAATATTAGCAGAACATAAAGATTAATCAGTAAATCAGACCTGAAACGTCAGTGCCATGGCATATGGAAAAACCTTTATCTGCACGTAGCAACATGGAGCTAAATAGATGAGCAATTGTATCGAAAAAATCATAGTTTTTCGTAGTTCTAAAACCTTCAATATTTAAAAAAAAATCATGATACATGATGTATTATATAAAACTATGCAGAATTTAATAATTGAAAATCATAAAAAATGTGGTATATTACATTTAAAAACCCAAAAGGTGGTATGTGCCTGGATTTTTTCTCACTCAATGTACACATTAAAACAAATGCATGTGTTAAATCAAACAACTTTTGTTCGGAATATTTTCTAATTGTAAAAATAATAGAGATATTTCCATTTAAAGCGTTTTCTGGATCATCCTATACATGCAAGTGAGTTTTATGAGAGTTTTTACTTACGTCGTAACTTGGAAAAAAGGGTTTATCGCAGCTAATTCGGATAAATTTAAAGTTCAATAGGTTTAAACTTTTGTTTTAACGGCAGACAATAATACTGAAGCAAGTATATTTCAAAACTATCTTTAGAGCACGTTGGAAATTGTTTTCTAATAAAATTTTTAATTTAGAATCGAACTCATTTAAGCGAGTTATCTGAAAATGCTAAAATTAACTAAGCGCGTATAAAAGTGGTGTTATAAATCTTGCTCTTACAAAAATGTATGTACTCTTCGCAGCTTTATGATAATGCTAAACAATGCATAATTTAATATGTGTTTTTATTAAACACAGCAAGCAGCTGCAAAACGATACGTTTTGCGTAACTTTATAGCCATAAATAATACACATAACTATGGGAGCAAAAAGATAATAAACAGCATTTATTACAAAAAACTTCCAGTGAAACATAGATGAACAAAAATCAAGAACGTAAACTATAAAATAAAATACCATAAAATTCTGCTGAAAATATTTGAATATTCGATGTCTAATGATTCTGAATCATTTAAATTTATAATAACCGGAAGACTATCTGAAGAATCCAAAATAGCGATCTCTTTCCAGGCGGAGTGATTAAAATTATTCGTATGGCGGTAATAATGGGTCTATTTGTCAGATGTCACCTATAGGAAAATGAGAAACATTAAAGAAAAGGTAATATTGTTAATTTAAAAACATAACTTTTTCCAGTGTTTCATTCCATAAGCTTAAAACCGCATTGGCAATAACTGGATTGACTGAAAATATTTTCGAATCATAGTACCTCTTGCAATTCGACCATACCATTATACCATTTGTATGGGATTAAATTGGCAATGGTAACCATATTGTAACGCTAGCTCATCAAGTCTAAAGGGGCAAAAAATAACATTTTAATAATGTAATCTAATAAAAATAAGCGCTTAACATACCGCTTACATATTATATTTTGTCTGGTACAGACTTTTTAACTATATTCCATAAATCTATTTTCATTGCTGTATTTGGATATTCGATATTTCTATTTTGTAACCATCTTTGAAGTAGTTATTTAGACCAACTTGAGCTTGGAATCATCTCTAATAGCTTAGAGTTGTAAAAGCGTTATCCATCACTATAAAGGAAGGCTTTTCTACGTTTCCGAGTAATTGTTCCTGAAACAATTTTAATTTTTTTTAGCATTTATAGCGCCATGGTAATCACTGGACTTTGACTCATATTTAAAAATAAGGTTTAAGTTAGCTACAACACCTGTCTCTGTTGTAAATAATGTATCTGGTGCCTTCTGAATTTTTCTTTTAGACGGTTTTAATTGAACCATCTTGCCAACTATTTTTAAACGCTCCCTTGCTAATATAACAAAAATATATTTACAAATCATTTTGCCTATTTTTAATAAAACCTCTCTACAAACTTGTATATCTATGTTTTATACAAAAAACAGGTTTTAAAACAAAACTAGATGTACAATTATCCGCATATGCCTTTAAAAACCGAACTCTTTTCTCGAGGACGGCGACGCGACATATTAGTCGCCTTTCAAGTGTACAAAAATAGGCTCCCGTGTGCTCCGTGATGATGCAAGTGTGGTAGTAGCCTCATTCTCTTTGTTTGGCCTTAAAAAAACATAATTTCGATGTTGGCACTCTCAAAAATGGTGCGTTTGAGTGATGCGCACAAAAAAGAAAATTGCCGCCATAGCAAACACATTTTCCTATTCTATTTTTGGTATAAGTTTTAGCAAATGGATTGGGCAAAAATTTAATAATTACAGTGAGGTCCATGTTGTTTTCGACCCTTACAAAGAAAACTCATTAAAGAATGCGATGCGAGAAATTCGGCAAAAAGGCTCAGATCCAATTCAGTACAAAATCGGAGCAGAAACGAAAATTGGTAGTGTACCGATGAATAAATTATTGGCCCATGATAAGACGAAGGATGAACTAGCCGAGTTCCTTTCTCACCAAATTCTTGAATTTGGCATGACCGATAACAAAAGGTTTGTAATAAGTTGGAGGGACAAAGCAGCTTCATCACATGGCGGCAATGTATTTAGTCTTTCAAGTACGCCAAGTACGCAGGAAGAGGCGGACACAAAGATCATCTTACATGCAGCGTATTTAGCACGGAAAGGAATTAAAACTACTCATGTGTTCTCCCCCGATACTGATGTCCTAATTTTAGCACTTAGGCGATATCCTCAACTTTCGCAAGATTTTGCAATTTTTCTTGGCCATGGCATGAAAAGATTCGTTCAGATAGGTCCAATTTACAGAGCACTTGGACCTTTGAAAGCCTCCACTCCCTGGATTGCATGCACTTTCAGGAGCAGACGTAACAGGATCATTTGCTGGCAAAGGTAAAGTAAAGTGGTGGAGAACTTTGACTTCTGCAAGTGACAAGCTGCTACAGGCCTTAGCTGAATTGGGCACTACTCCGTCTTTCACTGAAGATGTCAGAACTAACATAGAAGCATTTATTTGTCAGCTTTATATCCCCAAAACAACACTTACCGACATCGGAGATGTGGGATGGTTTTTGTTTACCCAGAAACAATATCAAGATGAGAACCTGCCTCCAACAAGATCTGCATTAGATCCGGCATTGCTAAGAGCCCACCTTCAGTATTTTGAGTGGAATCAGGACCTGATTCAGCATCCAAATAATCCACAACCCTCAGATTTTGGATGGAAGAAAGTAGGGAATACATACGAGCCAATTACTTGTACCAAACCTTGCGCACCAGAACTTCTGTTGGAACTTTTTCGCTGCTCGTGCTCCCAAAGGCGGTGCTCTCTTCCATGTACATGTCAATCGAATAGACTCCGGTGTACCGAAATGTGTAAGTGCGAAGGTAATCCAGATCGATGCGACAATATAGAAGAATGTGGGCAAGGCGATGAGGAAGATTTAGAGCTAAGTGAGATTAACTTAGAAAGTGACGATGACTGCAGTTTAGAATAGCATTGTAGGAGTGAAATTTTTTTTGTCTAGAAAGTGTTTACATAAACATTTATATGATTTTTCATTAAACGTTAAAATTATAATTATACTTTTAATCTTTATTTTTCCCATGCCTACCTGTACTATACAGAAAAAGGGGTGTAAAGGGGGAGTGGCGGGGGGTGGGGGGGTGGCCGGGTTATTTGTAAATTTATTAATAATTTTACCTATATTTATCTAGTTTTCCTAGAAATATTGTTAAACATGTGAATATGCAGCTACAAAACACTCATGCTTCCGGCCTATAAATTTTGTATTATTGAAAACTATAAAAGGTAACTTTTTGAAAAAACGGTTACTCTTACATAAAAACGTATAATATCATTTTTCGTGTAAAATTAATTTAGCAATATTTTTTATATAAAACTTTTTTCCGAAATCGTAATGGTTACTGAAATAAATAGGAAAATGTGTTTGCTACGGCGGCCATTTTGTTTTTTTTGCGCATATCTCAAACGCATCATTTTTGAGAATGTTGATATTTCATGGGGTCAAAATATCTGATACTAGAACTTGTATGTTTTCAATTACTTTGGCAATGCTTAACTTATCGCATACTACACTAAATACATTTACTCATTCTACATGTATTTAGACTGTTAGGGAATCACTGACACCCATTATATTCTCATTTTAATATAGTATAATTTTTCAAGCCATATCCTAAACAAGTATTTTTCTTTCAACTTTCCGCACACTCATTGTTATTACCAACATAAATTATAATCAAACAAGATTCCTACAGCAATTTGCAAATAATACCTATATAGAAGTCAATTAAAAACCTTTTTGTACTACATCTTCCATGTTAACGTAGTGAGTGAAAGTTATAGTTACTACTAGTATGTTACACAACATGCTTCCGGCCTATAAATTTTTTATTATTGAAAACTATAAAAGGTAACTTTTTGAAAAAACGGTTACTCTTACATAAAAATGTATAATAACATTTTTCGTGTAAAATTAACTTAGCAATATTTTTTATATAAAACTTTTTTCGAAATCGTAAGATGGTTACTGAAATAAATAGGAAAATGTGTTTGCTACGGCGGCCATTTTGTTTTTTTGCACATATCTCAAACGCGTCATTTTTGAGAATGCCAACATCGAAATTATGTTTCTTCAAGGCCAAACAAAGAGATTGAGACTACTATCACACTTGCATCATCACGGAGTACACGGATGTACATTTGATAGGCGACTATGGCTATACCATTAAATATTTCCTATTGGGTATAATATCTTTTCGCCATTTAAATTTTAGTGCTTTCAATCCTCTACATAGAGAAGCTTTTGGAATTTCCACATAATCAAGATTCAGCAAATTTGTTTGGAGTGCCACGTTAGTGACATATTATCCTGAAGAATAAAATATATTTTGTTTAAATTTATAGAATACAATTATTGGTAATTTTTCAATTTAATAATGATTCGATTACACACATAAAATTAATATTCACTGATTCTAAGCAACGCATTACAGTCTATACCATTATATGCTGCGCAAACCATGAAAAACGTACGTACCTAATTAAATAATTTTCTTTGCACATTTGTTGGTGCACTACAATCGTCATTACTCTTGCCGAACCACTTCAAAAAAAGCACTAGAAATATAGTCAATGGACGTCAGAAAATCTTAACTAGAAGACCTCTGCGTAGACCAAGAGGCCAACGTTTGGGTCTGGTGACGTTTACCACCCACTGATTTTTGGGATTTCGTTTTATGTAACCGAAAGAACATGTAAATAGAGCAGATTAAGAAAATAAAAATTGCGAACGAAGCCTTTTTCACACAAAAAACACAATTTTTAAAGCCGGAAATTATAACTTATTTCATGCAAAATATGACATCGCGGGCACAATGTTGCCAAATTGTAATAAAATAATGTCATGTACCCTTTATAAAAAAAAAAATAATATATACCGACGGTTTACTGAAATTTCCGGTAACGGTTTCATATTTTCTCTTTAATGAAAAATGTACGAAATATGATTGAAATAGCCATTTTAAAGCTAAAGCCATTGCCAAACCGAATCCAAATCAAACTAACCGATACGAATTCGACACAAACTTCAGTGCTAGATTGTACCTGCTTGAATGAACCCAAACTAACCTAAACCAACTCAATCAAAGCTAACCCAAATTAATTGAAATTATTACAGTCGGGCTTTCGCGAAATAAGGCTTGCGCTTCGCACAAGATTTTCTTCACGCAAGCTCGTATTGGCTTAAACGAAACGCAACTAACCATAGCCAACCCAAACAAACCAAAACTAACATAAACTAACCAAAGCTAACCTAAGCTAAGCCAAAGTAATGGAAATAATTACGGTCGGGCTTCCGCGAAAAAAGGCTTGCGCTTCGTTCAAGCCTTTCTTCGCGCAAGCTCTTTCTGGCTTAAACGAAACGCAACTAACCTAAACGAACCAAAATTAACCCAAACTAACCAAAGCTAACCCAAAGTAATGGAAATAATCGGGGCCGGCTTGCGCTTCGCGCAAGCTCGTGCTGGCTTAAACGAAACGCAACTAACCATATCTAACCAAATAAAACCCAAAGTAATGGAAATGATTACGTTCAGGCTTCTGTGAAAAAGGCTTGCACTTCGCGCAAGCTCCTACTGCCTTAAACGGAACGAAACTAATCATAGCTAACTCAAACTAATGGAAATGATTAGAATCGGCCTTCCGCGAAAAAAGGCTCGCGGGGCGTAACCAAAACAATCTACCCAAGGCATGCCCAAAACCAAGAAAGAAAAAAAACTTTTTTATTTAATTGCATTCTAACGGGGCGTCCTAGGTGGGCGATTTGCAGCGAACGCGAACGCGAAGCTCTGGCGATGCCGTACGAAAAATGAGTATAGTCGCACGGCATCGCCACTGATTCGCGTTCGCGTTCTCTGCAAATCGCTCACGTAGGACTGAAGCCGATAACTTATAAATCTTATCTTGCCATACAAATCGAAATTATAGGGCAGTCATTACATTCGAGCAAAACAACGTGAAATATATAATATTATTTGGCAACTGGCAACTGGCAACACTGTTGAAATCATGGATGTCATTTTTCACAAATGTCAAACAGACATGCCAGGCACGGTCGTAAACTGAAAGCGTGCTGTTCCCGAACGAATAGTTTCGGCAAATTTTTGCGAGCCAATGAATTGTTTTAAAATATATAAAGGTTATTTTGTAATAATTATAATTAGCCACACTTTTAAAAGTCAGACTTTCTATTTGTGCTAGTAACTATTATGTCCATATCATTTTCTTTTCAGGATGTGAGTACAAATAATATGTGGTACGTTATAATTTTTTTTTCCATTTTTTCAATTTTTTCTTACAAAAATGTTTCGTCCGCAGATTTTCTTCTTCTAAAGTACTTCAAATAATATTCCGTTCCCATAGCATATTCGAAAATTGTTTAAATCCGTGGGTGGTTTAGGTCACCAGAACCCAACGTTTTATTCCGGTTCTAACTTAAAGCGACTGTTAGCCCCGTTGTCTCGGGTCCCATTAAATAAAATAAAATTTTACTTGTAAATAAGTAACTATATCCTCCTTGTTGTCACTGTCATTTGTCAGTAGCCAAAACCTCAATGTTAAATTTGTCACAAGCACAATGTTGTCAGATTTCCTGTTAACACGTTGACTGCCAATGACGTATTGGAAGGTCATGCTAGTTTCTCACCATACGCCCATGACGATCCGATACGTCATGTACATATTGAATTTAAATCAGTATTTTATTTATCAGCAGTGAAGTCATTGTTTCAGATACGGTCTGAGCGTCTTACAAAGATTTTGAAAATTTTTAGAGCGTGTTTGGTTGTTGCGGTGCTTTTATGAAACTGGCGGCTACATCCTTCAGATGAAAATGAGCCAAAAAGGTTGGTTTAAATGTTTTATGGTATTTTATATTGTATTTTTTGATAATTTTACAAGAGAAAATAATTACATAAAAAACATAATATGTATATATGAAATTTCGACTAAATATAAACTTCAATTTGAAAAATAGTCCAGTAGAATTTTTGTAAATAATTTTTTATTCCTTGGGAAAATGTATAATTATTTTTATAAAACAAATTTAATGTTTTACCATAATAATTATTGAGTTTTGTTTTTTGTATAAAGACACGAATTACTGATTTAAATAAATATTATATTTTAACAGTACCCATGACGTTAATTTACGTCAAAGCGACAACTACGCATCAGGCGACTGAAACTATAATAATAGATCCTGGCAGTCATCGTGTTAAAAAATTTGCTGTAGATTTGTGACCAAAACTCATTATTAAAAATGGTGTAAAATGATTGCCTTTCACTTTCTTTTATTCATGTGAATGATGCAGATACACACAATGTAACATACTATTCGC
>JAEQML010075184.1:0-13946 GCA_016904865.1 Pissodes strobi
AATGTATCCTTACAAATTGGCGACTGAGCTAGTATTTCAGTACACTGCGTGTCCTTCAACCTTGACTTTGCCTACTTTGGCGTTGATATCTCCCATAACTACTATGATATTATTACTCTTTAAGCTTCTAAAGATATCATCAAGCTCAGCATAAAAATCTTCAACTTCGTCGTCCTCCTTATCCGCTGTTGGTGCATATGTCGGTATAATGTTGATATTTCCCGCCTGTGTTTTAAGTTGAAGCATCATGACTCTGTCTGAGTAAGGTATAAAATTTAAAAATTATCACTCTCCCAAATTAGAATTTGAACTTTTATAATATAAATTTTCGAGCGGACCATCCGTCCGGCAGACTTTGTGTCACAAAACCATTCATCCAGCCGCGTAACATGAACCAGACCAACGCCGCTTTCTGCAGACAGCCGTCCAATCGCATAGTTACTCTGCCCGTCTCTTTACTTTTCGGGCTGGTGCTTTGGTTTGCCGACTGATCAGCCCTACTTTCACTCTCTCATTTTCTCGCACCACTTTTCTCTCTTTCTGTGTGTGTGCTGATATAATTACGGAGAACACTCTGGTTTTACTAAACCTGTAGCTCAATCAGCGAATGGGTGACAAAGTTCTCTTCTAGACAGGCAATCTCTGGACTGAGTTCTCAAAATCTAAACTTCTATCCCTTTGCTTATATGCATTATCTGCGGAGACTTACCTGGGTCCTCCTTCTAAAGCAACAAAGGCAAAGCTAAAATAAAGCACGGCACATTTCTGAAGAACTTAATTTTACACGGTGGCCAAGCCTTATAAATAAAATCAAGCATATCTCTCAAACAAAAAGACATGCGCATTCTAATCATAATATTTTTTAAGTTAAAATTCAAATTTAGGACAGGGTAACAGTTAATTAGCAGTTTAAAAGTGTAAATATTTAGCGATTTTAATCATTTAGTCAATCACCATAGGTCAAAATTTATTTAGACGTAAACATAGCAAAAAAACGGATTGTTTTCCAAAACTTATGAACAACGCAGTTTTTGGAAAAATAGTGGAAAATGTGAAGTGCATAAGAAGGACAGGGAAGATGAAGAAAATACAACATTACGTTTGTCACGAGTCTCGTCTGGAAAAGCAGCGAACTGTGTGAATATCTGTAGCGACTAAGTTAAATAAAGTCGTAGCGAACGGGTTAAACAGCTAAATTTCGATACAATAGAGGAATGATGTACCTGTCGTTAGACTTTCAAGGGAAATGCAAACGCAAAGATTCACCCTCATAATTTTTTTATAAAATTGTATACATGCCTTCTGGAGCACTAGAATATTTTATAAGATAGTATATTTAAGGCTAATCCCTCCCAAATGAATCATTTATAAAAACTCTGACCTAAATACTAATATATTCACAGCTTCTTGGTTTGTATGGCTTGTGTTGTTGTTGTATGATGAGGAAGAACATGGTTGTTGAAAAGACAATTATAATACGAACAGTGATATTGGATTATTATTTAAATTGTCTTTGGCCTTTATAACAAACCCCTTTTAAGATTCTTCTAGCCTATTATATTACTACTAAACCATCATTATATTCATTTATCGATCGCTTATTATTTTTTATCAAATATTTGTTTCATAGGCAGGCAGGTAAATTTTTTACCGATCATTAATTACAGTAATTCAGCCTCTACTATTTCTATCAAATATTTATTTTCTAATTATATATTGTAGCAAATAAACGGGGAATTATATTGAAAATATCATATCGATCTTTTAATTTATTCCCTTAGAAAAACATGGGCGATTCTTGATCTGAAATTGGACTAGAATATTTTACTGGGTCCATATCCAAACTAGTTTGATACTATATATCCTGTAAAATATCCAATTTAGAAGCCCACTTGTGTGAAAGATTGCAAAAAAACTATTAGTCTGTCAACTATAAAAAGTAAACCTCATCCAGAGACACGTAGCTCTGGAACAATTGATTCAATTACTAATCTGCTACTTTTACAAATAGAAGCTTGTTCTCGAAAGCCGATAAAAAGATCCGTACCGATTCAATTTGGACCAACCCGAGCATTGTTCATCAATCAAGGTGACGTGGACGGGTTGCACACATATGCACGATATCTCGCAAATCTCTGATTAAAATTTCATTGAATAATTGACGTAGGAAAATGCAATATGTATCCCGGCTAGGATTTCGAATGATTCGTAAACAAAAGCCTGTTTGTCTCCGGACTGTTGTATCTATAAAACCGTCCATCAAAAAGACATTGAAATTTATAGATACATGGGCAGAAGCTTTAATGAACAGCATTAAATGTAGAACCAGTTATGTATATAAATAAATGGTGTTTCTTGGTTTATATATTTTATGCATAAAATTGTAAAAGAATTTTTTTTTGCAAGATAATAAAGTTCATATGGAAGTGGCTGTCAGGCACACTCCTCGAATCCAATCCAGCTTACATTAGTCTAAATATATACACAATCAAGTTTATTAAAATTTTAGAAGAATCACATTTGACTTGTGTATGAAGTGCGGTTGTCTCGATATTGCTATATCACAAATGGGAGTACATATTCCTCCAAATGCCTCTAGAACCAAATGCTATGTTAATTATAAGTAATAATTTTGAATTTGATACTTATAGTTTCATTTTGACCAAATACCCTTGCTCTTCCTGAGAAAAACCTTTTGCTATCTTATAAATACTATATTAGAAAATTCACAGCCTGCATCAGTCTAAATACACATACATTCACAATTGACTTGTGTATAAATTGGAATAAATGTCAATTTTGCTTTACAATAGATGGGGTACCTATTCCACCAAATGCCTTTCTAACTAATTGCTATCTAAATCGTTAGTAATATATATTTTTTTTAATTTCATACTTACCTCCATGTGAATCAATGTTGTGGTAAAACAGAGAGAAGATGTCAAGAAATTATTTTAAACATTGATTTTAAATGTATCGGCTCTTCCTTCGCAGGTAGTAACCACAAACAAAATCCACTTTGTATTAACTACGTTAACTTAATATTTTCTTCTGTTTTGCACTCACTATATTAAAGTTAACGAGCTTATTTTAGCTTAAAATAAACTGTTCATTAGTCAAAGATATATATTAGCAATCTTCGTTGAACACCTAAAAATATTAAAACTGTAAGCTGCACCCATTCTTATCTGAAAGCTCTTAATAAAATTATATTCGATAACTGACAAAGACCTGTAATGACTTTCCTGGTTTTCATCTCGAATAATTACGTAAACAAAGATCTGTTTGTCTTCAGACGTTGTAATCTGCGAAGTTGTTGATCAATGCAGAGCATGAAATTGATATATTTTGTGTCAAATATTGGACATTGATAATTATAGTTTTCAATGAAAAGTCTTAGAATGACTTAAAATGTTTAAAAGCTTATTAGTGAGAGAATAGAGAATATAATGGTAAAATGGAACGATTATGTTAAGAAGAGAACGGCAACAGTATTCTGATGATGGTACGACAGCGGTAAGTGACCCGGCGAGGTTTTCTGGATTTATTTATTTATTTATTTATTTATTTATTTATTTATTTATTTATTTATTTATTTATTTATTTATTTATTTATTTATTTATTTACGCTGCCTACCTTACAGGTTATAAAAACCCAATTACAAGGCAGGAAGGACATAATGACAATAATTAAAGAAAAATGTAGAATAAAAATAATAAAGGGAAGTCCATATTTGACTTAACCTATTAGAGGAAAAGAATATATAGTATAAGTAACAGAAACTAATAACATAAAAAAGTAAAAAAAAACAATACATAAAAAATTATACTAAGCATTATTCAAGACGGAAATGTGAAAGTTTTTCAATGCTTCAAAATGCGGCGAAGACACTATGTAGAAATATTAAATAAGTCGATGTTACACATTACATAAAGCGGTGAGAGCTTTAAGATATTAGTTCTGGCAGTAGGTAGGTAAAATAAGTTCTGATATCGACTGCTTACACGCGGAACACTAAAATTCAGCCTTGAAAGGATATTGGAACAATCTAAATTATTATTTAACAACTTGGATAAAGTAACAATAGTGAAATGATCCCGTCGAGATTTTAAAGAAGAAAAATTAAATCTACCAAGTAAATCATCATGCGGAAAACCTTGAATAGGATAGTGTCCATCACACTTAAAACAGATATACTTTAAAAATTTACGTGGACTCTCTCCAATCTATCAATACATATATTATATCCAGGAGACCATACTACGCAGGCATACTCCAATTTCGAACGAACATAAGAAAAATATAGCGATTTGATTCTATCCGTGGTGTTGAAGTCTCTAGTGCATCTTAGAATGAACCCATAAGCCTTAGACGCTTCCAAAATAATGGTATCAATGTGGGAAGAAAATGAAAGTTTGGGATCAAAAATGATACCAAGGTCTCTAAATGTGTTTACACGACAAACCGGACTAACATTTAATAAGTATTGAAAATTAATTGGTAATAACTTAGTGGTAAAAGACATAACGTTACACTTTGCCACGTTGAGCTGTAGCCTGTTCTCTAAACACCATTCGCTAATAAGGTTAAGGTTAGATTGCAGTCTCACACAGTCATTCCAAGTTTTTATTTTCATATACAATTTTACATCATCAGCATAGTGTAAATAATTAATGTCAAGTTTAGACCCAATGTCATTAATAAAGTAATTAAAGAAAAGGGGCCCAGCAGTGGGACTCTTATTCATAATTTCGAGACATATCGTCTCGACTTCGTATGTTTTCAAATTCTCATTGCGAAAACGGGCTCGTGACGTGTCGCTTTGAAATGTCATTCGACTCGTGATCTTCGCTTGTGCCGAAATAGCAAGTTTAACCTAGCTTTTCTTCTTGGTGATATTTATTTGTGGGTGAATAAAATGTCATTTAAAATAAGGGAAGAATATATTATAAAATTTACAGATTTTATTGAAGAGCACGATGATTTTGCAAGGGGAAGATTATCATGTGTCAATGCCCGCGACGAATTTACGAAATTATGGGCTGAATTGGCAAGTGATTTAAATGCCCTTGGCTTTGGAACGAGATCCGTTGAAAAATAGCAAAGAGTAAGGAGACATTATCTTATATTATGACCTATTGAACTACGAGTGATTACCATTTTGCTATCTACTGGTTAAGAAATGTAAGCCCTAATGATAACCTGTAATTCCTTGCTGGGCTTCTAGATAAGTGTGAAATTAATTTTTGATGAAAATGTAGGAATAACTTGAATATTGTTTTAAAGCACGAAAGCATATTATTATTATTATTATAAGTATGTATTACCTTTCTATGATTGTATTTGATTTTTAGACATGGTCAGATTATAAATTGAATTTAAAAAAGAGAGCATCAGAAAAGAAAAGGGAGCAAACTCAGACAGGAGGAGGTACTGAATCTATTAAAGTGCTCAGTGATACAGACATAAAAATTTTAAATATCTTAGGGAAAACCTTTTTTGAGGGCTGTGGAACTAAAGAGAAAGGGGTGAGTACAATCACTATTATTTTCAAAATGTATTCAATAGTATTGAACGCAGATCAACAATACAGATAGATTAGGTATTTTGAAATGTTTTTTTCGCACAAACTTCAGCAGAACAGCATTAAATGAATTTTGGCAAAGTTTTTTGTGTCTGTTCCTGTTTTTGCATGTGTATGTTCCGACATAACTAATTTTTAATTTTTTTTGCAAGGATTTCAAACATCATAGTAATTTTTATTCATTTTCATCTAGGCCTATATGGTGTTACATTAAAAATATCAACTATGGTGTAAAAATTTTTGGAGTTTAAAAATCAAATTTAATAACGTTTAGACTGCAAAGTAATAATTGATGTGATGCTAGTTTAATTAATCTTTGTTCTAGTTTGAGACATATCAGAAGAAGTTCGGAAAACGAGAGAAAGAAAAGGAACAAAATGTTGATAATCTTGCCAGAGATACACCGGGAATATCATCTTGTATATCTGCACAGCCTTCAACTTCCAAGGATGAAAGTAATTACTCGATCAACCAAAAAAGCAATGAACGAAAAAGAAAAGTGGAAACTACTGATGATCATGATTATCTCACCACACCAAGGTTATTAAATAAGAAAAAGAAAAAAATTATACTGACCAAAGCAACACTTTAGACAGTTATTATGAAGAAACAATAGATGTGCTGAAGAGAATCGACGATGATTTGAACAACACATTTAAAAATATTAATTTTATTCCACAATGAATATAAAATTTACAGAATTATGTGACATTTTAAAAGCAAACAAATCCTGCAAATGTACCTTCTAATATACATACGTATATGTGTATATTGCCGTTCATAATTATTGCACAAAAAATATTTTTGTGTTATCTAAAGAAGTACCTGAAGAAAGTTCCTATTTCCAAAGTTTAAAGTTACCTACGTAGAAATCTAAGATTTTAAGACTTAGTCTTATTTTTATGTTTCTTTTCCAGAGTTTTCTAAGTAATAAGTTTTGTAGTGTATTATTTTTGTTAGATAAAAAATTAACTTGCAAAGGTTTTTATGTTTATTATAGTTTCGACTGATTAACTAGAACTAGTTTAAAATTTAGTTTCTTGTTATATAAATAATGCTAAAGGGCTTTTAATAAAATTATGTTTTTGTAGAAGTCTATATTTTATTAACATTTTATCAAACCATTAAAAATATGTGAAAGTACTTAGTATTTGTAAATTAACTATTATTACAAAGTAAGAATTTAAAAACAAAACCGCTTAATTATTAAAATATGTATTGACAATATTTCTTCTTACTTCTTCACCCCCTTGACCCCAACATTCACTACAGCATTAATATTTTCTGGATTTGGTCTATCATCCTCATCCTCATCTTGTATATTATAAATTTCAACATTAAAACTAATACATAGGTTATGCAGCACACAACATGTGTTAACTAGTTTTCCCACAAACACGGGAGAATATCCCGCTATCCTTTCCCTTAATAAGTACCTGAAACGTGCTTTTAAGACACCAATGCATTTTTCTATGCAATATCTTGCTCGAATATGACTTTGGCTGTATTGGAATTCGGGAGAACCTTCTAACGCGTTTATGTATGGGGTCATTAAAAAAGGTTGAAGGGGGTAACCGGAATCTCCCAAAAGCCAGGTTCGTCTTAAATGACCCAGATTGTACTCATTTAAAAGGAAATTTCTCACTGCAGAATTTCTCCAAATGAAGGAGTCATGAGTAGAACCTGGGTAATTTGCATTGACATTCAGTATTTTTAGATTGGAATCACATATAATCTGTACATTCAGTGAATGGTACCCTTTTCTATTTATAAAGTTGTGTTCCTCAGCACTAGGCTTTAAGATGCCTATATAGGTCCCGTCAATTGCACCAATAACTCCTGGGAAGTTGAATTTGTGCATAAATCGTTCTTTAACTTCATTCATCTCCCTTCTAGTTGTGGGATATTTTATAAATTCACCAGTTAAATGGTCATTCATTACATTTGTAATTCCACGAATATACCTGAAAATGTATTAAATAATTTAGATTTATAGTTACATATTTACTATTAAGAAATATATACCTGTGAACACAAGTCTGACCCACTCCCCCAGGTAAAATCCTCTCCCATACTTCGTTGGTAGCAACCAGTTGCATAAAATCGCAATGCAACCAAAATCTTTTGTCTGACTGTTACCCCTGATTGATATCTAGGTTCTGCCACATGTGGAGCTAATCTTTCACATACAAATGCAAATAGGGCCTTGCTCACTAGAAATAATTTCACAAATCTAGTTTCAGAAAGTGCACTGTAACAGGCTATGATTATATACTATACTATCACCTGGTTTCTGGACGAAATGGCGAAGGGCCAAAATAAAAATTTACGTACGTGGTCGACTATAGTCGACTAAAATTGATCTATTTCTGGAGGGAAAAGAATCAAACATCATATTATTTATTAAAGTAGACTACAAAAATTAGATAATCACCACAATAGGACTAGTATTGGAAAAGCATGGAACCCAATCCATTAAACTAGGTATTCTAAAGCAAATAGTTCATATTTATGTCTTGATACATCAAATGCACATGCTTTCTTTTGAACGAATTAACTTTACACACACGATATATTGTTGCAGCTGGAACCACAAAGCTTCGTTGTATATTGGTATTTTCCCCTGGGTTTTGTCCTATTATGCTGTCTTTCTAAATGGACAAAGAAACCCTTCTTCTAATCATTTGGCTTGGTTTCATTATTTCAGTTCGATAATACACCTTGATGGCCATCAACTGTTTTCGACCGTGCTAATTATGGATCTTTAATTGCTGATTCGAAGTATTTTGGGCATCTGGAATGCATTTCAGCCTTTCTTGGAGGGTTGTGTCTAAAATAAAACAACAGTGATAGATTGTTTACAGATTAGCCGAGTAATTGGAGTTTGGACATGCCGAGTTATAGTTTAAGGTTATTTAGGGATATCTAACACTGTAATTATAACCTACTTTTGTACACTTGATGGTCATTCTGTGGTAATTTTCTCGTTGATTTATACTTGATAATATATTGTTTTGCTTAGGTGATTACGGAATATTTCCATTTTGGGAATGAAACATTGACGTTTGTTAGAAGTATGTCATGCCACTCCAGTTTTAAACCATAGACTACACGACCGGTGGAAATCGCATCAGATCCCTCCGTCGATATCGACTCGAGAACCACTCTAATTCGCGTTGCATTTATTGTAGGATTTAGCTATCATACGCTTGAATTTGCTGATTATATCAATATTTAGCCCTCTAGGCTTGCATATTGACGCAGTATTACACGGGCTCTCCATTATTAAAGTTCGATAATATTTCAGCTCGGAGTATATTCCACCGACGCGAACGAAATTGGTCTATGTTTCACATAGTCTGTGGAAGGTAATTTTGGCGGTATAAGTGACAGCTTTCTGGACAAGCGCGTGGCCTTCACGGTCGACACGGTTGCCAAGTTAATGCCTTATTTGGCATAACGCTATTAGTGGCGCGTGTTGATTGTAATTTTAGACTGCCGCATAACGCGTGGGTTATATATTCCCACCAAGCATATAAAAGTAGATTCTAACTGATTTAAATCATTTCGATAATGAGTCGCTTAGCGCTTGTTTTGGCGAATCCGGTAGTATGACATCATAACTTTCTAGTACTTTGTCACAAATAGGGACGCTTCTGGCAACATAGTATGTTGGGCCGGCGCGATGTTAATTCTGCTAGCCTCGTCATTTCGGAGCAAGCCAATTTAGTCTTTATGTGATCTTGAAGGAACCAGTAGGTTTCAGTGCCGAGCTCTCGAAATTGGGAATTTTCGTTGAGATACTGATATTTAGTGTGAAATATACAATGCCCTAGTTAGGGGATTATTCAATGAAGCCCTTTGAGCAGGATTGTGGTCGTCGATGGTTTCCCGTCTGATGGATGATTGTAGATGAAGGAAGATTTGTAGATTCAACCACCTGTACCCACGTTTGGGGATTTGATTTTCGAGAGCTGCCACACGCTTGAACCCCGTTTAACATCTAAAGGGGTTTTTCCGGATTTTTGGAATTTAATTTTTGGATTATTGGTTTTTATGGGCCTTCCATTGTCCTCTTACGTTCCGGTTTCCAACCTGGGTTTCGAGACTGCATACTGAGACTCCTCCGACAACACGTGGTTTCGGAGTAACCATCAATCGACTGAATGCATCGCTGTCTGATCCAAGCCTCAACGCATACGGAGTGTGTCTTCTCGACCTTGACGCTCCAGTGATTCGACGAACACCTGGATCCTGGATGAACTTACTGTTGGCTTGATAACGTATCAGATAAGTCTTAATTTAGGATATTATATAGTGTATTTTGGGACTTTTATTTTATTTCATTTTATTATTGTGTTTTATTGGATTGGTGATTTAGGGCGAATTAAATTAAATTTTTCGGATGAATTTGCTTAATGAAAGTATTGATGGTATGGCTTGATTTAAAATATAGTTACCTTCAAGTTATTTGGGAGTAACGAATTATTCTCAATAGTTAGCATAGGTATACTGGATTATCCAGCTAATCCGGATAGTTCTGGCGTGTTATTAATTCATTTTAGCGTAGTCTTGTTCGCGTGTTTTACTTCTTTTCAGCGTCGTATAATATAAATATTTTTGGAACTGTTCGCATATAAGCATAGCGTATCGACGCGTAATCATATAGGTTTACCTCTGGTACGGATACTATTTAATAGGTGAATATTTTACTTACATGAATCTAGTACATTAATTTGAACTAGCACGTTAACTTCTCGCTTATTGATTAGAGTTATTTAGAGTGTAGAAGTAGAAGAAGTCATCATATTTTTGTACCGTATAGGTTGATAGCACCAATCAAGGGCATGTAAACGACACGTGATCACGTCTTCGTATTCATAGGGCGCCGTAGATATAACATGAATTATTATTTAACTTTAAACCGTTACTTTTAATATTCCATCTTTAGCATACATATATATTAATTGTCATAGCTACATATACAAGAAATTCTTCTTGTAGCAATTATTTTTCTTATTTAATTCAAAAGTATAGTCACCAATACGGAATATACACTTGTTATTTTTGTTTAATTGGGGTGATATTTCTTTTTGTTTTCCCTTCCAAGTTTTTCAATAGGTTACAGCAGGGAGGAGAGCAATGGCGATAAATTAACCGCGTGGCGCTCAGGCATTATAACTCACCACGACCCTTCTCCACTGTCTAAAAGCTGGAGGCCGCCATTGTTCCTGCACTAAAGGCTGTACCACCGATTGTGAACTTAAAGATTTTTGTGAAGTTGGAGATTATTGTAAACTTGTATATTTATGTAAATTAGGTTTGTATTTGTTTGGAAACTGAGCGTTACAGCACTAAGGTCCATTTCATTTCGAATTATTTTCCTTTTAACTCGTAAAGCTTGATTGACGCGTCTAACCTCACCTTGTTGGTCAACTGCGTGGAAAACATTTGGAAATCTCAAATTTTTCTGAAATATCTGAAATACTTAAATTTTGTAGGGAAATTAAATAAAAATTACCCTCAAACAATGACATATTAATGTCATTGCCATCAAACCACTTTTATAGGTTATTTTCTATAAAAATATAGCAGCCCCATCTTCCTAAAATCTTGAAAATCAGATTAGCTACGGGCCAAAACGGTTCTACAACACGAGACACGATGAGAATTTCATTCCACTCGGTATCGAAATTGATCTCGATCGGGATCTCCCGAATCGAGACGTAACGCCCAAAGTAATGAGAATCCCACTGCAGTACAGAACCTTGAGGGACGCCAGAATTCGCAACATATTGATCGGATTTTGAGCCACACACTCCATATATTGCATACGAGATTACTCAAATATGAATCAAAAAATTCGACCAGTGCATCAGAAAAACCAAATCTAGCTAATTTGTGGAGTAGGATACGATGATCTAGTTGGTCAAATGCTTTTGTAAAGTCCAAATAAATGACATCCGTCTGATATTCGTCATCTATTGCCTCCGCTATATCCTGAGTAACAATTAAAAGATTTGTTGTTGTAGACCTGCCTTTATAAAAACCATGCTCTTCAGGCACTATTAAATTTTTAGTTAAAGGAAACATATGGTCATGAAGTAAAAATTCAAGTATTTTGGAGAAATTACAGATGATTGATACCGGTCTATAGTTAGTTACATCCGATCTGTCGCCCTTCTTAAACACAGGACAAACTTTCGATGTGTTCCATATAGTAGGAACGGATTTCGTATGCAAGCATAAGTTAAATAATATCTGAAGGGCTTTCGTGAGAACAAACCTACAATCTCTTATAAGAAATGCGGGTATAGAGTCCGGTCCTGTCGTGAATCTAGGCTTCAGATTTTTTATTGCATTAATGACTTCCTGTTCCGAAAAATATGATATGTCTATGACAGGTGTACAAAACACTTCGTTATCTGCATTAATATCAAGAGAGCCATAAGAAGAAAATGACTGCTTGAAAAAATCAGCGAACGAATCCAAAATACCAGGCATATTATCCACAGTTGTGCCTTTATAACACATGCTATTTGGGAGTCCCCTTAGTTCTCTTTTATTTCTCACATAATTCCAGAACAATTTAGGATCTCTTTTAATATCCTGTTCAGCTTTTGGATATATTGCTTATATGATCTCGAAACATCCGCCTTAATTTGACTTCTAAGAACTTTAAACTTATCCAAATCCTGGATACTCTTTTGTTTTAAGTTAGCTATAATGTCACGTGAGAACCAGGGACGATAATTTCTTTTAGGAATCTTACTACACAAGAAGCTATCAATTGTTTGGATTACTTTATTGTAAAAAATATCGGAAGCAGCTTCAATCGATTATGTAGCTTCCAAAGGGGACCAGTCGAGAAATAATAGGGTATTATATAATCCAATAAAATTTACCTTTCGAAAGTTATATCTATCTTGAAGGTCCAGATGGAACTGACGTTTAAAACTTGCCGATTGGCAATACCTCAACGACACCGAAAGAGCAAGGTGGTGATTATCTTCATCAACAAGGACCTCAATCGATTTTTCAACAATGCACCGTTCGTTATTGCGAATCACTAAATCCAGAATTCTATTATTGCAATTCTCTATTTTATTACTTTACATGAAGTTTAAACAAGTTAAAAAATTATTCAAGGTATATACCAAGTTATGATTCCTTCTACCAGTCAGAGAGTCCGAATAGCACGAGATATTGAAATAACCCAATATACAAACATTCTTGCCAAAGAAACAATCCAAAGAAGTCAAGCAGTCAAACAAATTTACCAACAGGCTAGAGGTCACCGGCGGTGACATTAAGACAACAAACACAAACATGGAAGAGAACTGTAATGATATTTTAACAACAACCAAATCAATTTCCGGAAGAAGACCATTCTTAGGAATTTTAATCAGCGTTGAATTAAAATCTTTATTTACGGCGATTAACAGAAACACGAACTAGAAAAGTAAAGAGATAGGCAGAGCAAATATGAGATTGGACGGCGCTCCGCAGGCAGCGGCGTTGGTCTGGTTGATGCTACGCGGTGGCTTACCTGGGCGGTAGTGGCGATAGGTCTCGGCGGGAGTGATCTGGTCAGCTAGTTTCTTCGAAAACGATTCGTATTTTAGCCTCTCAGCAAGAGGCGGCGCGGTATTAGTAACTTGGCAAGTAGTGGGGATCGCGTTACGGCTGATTCAAGGTGGGCGATGCCGGCGTTCTACCGGTACTAAGAATGATGACGCGATCACTGCGGAAAATGTGAAAACGGCGTACTTTATAGAACTGGAACCAAATGGCTTAAATTTGGATTTATGATAAAGAATGGTCCGTATAATAAGGAAATTAAAACCTATAGTGCATACCATGCCCTAAAAATTAAGCAACTTCGTTAAAATCCGAATTTTAGCGTAGTTCTAAAAGTTAGTTGTAGTTATCAATGATATAAAAAGGTGTGAGTAAATATGTTATTTTTAAACTCAGAAATAATAACCTTTTCTAGTCTTAAAGCATCAAGCACCAACTCGAAAAGTAAAGAGAGAGGCAGAGTGAATACGAGATTAGGCGGCGGTCTGCAGGAAGCGGCGTTTGTCTGGTTCATGCTATGCGGCTTACCTTGGCGGTAGTGGCGATAGATCTGGGAGGTGAGATCTGGTCAGGCTAGTTTCTTCCAGAACGGTCCGTGGTCTAGCTTTTTTGGTTACTCGGCAAGTAGTGGGGGATCGCGTTACAGCTGGTCATTAGGATGTGGTTTTGTGATTAACAGGGAACCTATATCGACTGTTTAAGGTAAATGGTTCGACTTGACTTTGTTCTCAAACCACGCTCCAACAGAAGAAGCCGAGGGAGACAAAAAAGAAACGTTTT
>JAEQML010075185.1:0-13946 GCA_016904865.1 Pissodes strobi
GAAGAGACGAAGATAAAAGATAGGGTTTGATTAGTGGACGGGCCGGCTCCTCAATATATTATTATATTATATTCGCAGTGTATTTGGATCCATAGGTTGATGTTATTCCTGGTGGCATTAGATTTTCATGTCGAATTTGTGCAGTGAATTAATCCACTCCGATTGAAGCTGCCATTAAGTATTATTAAAGAATCCTAACTAATATTATAAATGCCATAAATGCGAATATCTGTTTGTTTGTTTCTTACGCTCTCACGCATAAACTACTCAACCGATCATCATGAAATTTTGTACAGATATTATTGAGGATATTTTCAAGGGTATAGTAAAGAACATAGCTTACCCGCGGTTTCGCTCGCGTTGATTTTTACGGTTAGTTTTAATCCTATTTTCCACGCGTAAACTACTTAACCGATCATCATGAAATATTGTACAGATATTTTCAAGAGTATAGTAAAGGACATAGGACACTTTTAACTTTTACCCGCGACTTTGCTCGCGGATTTTTACGGTTAGTTTTAATCCTATTTTTTATTTTCTTGAGGTTATATTTGCAAAACATTTTTTGGGCATGCCTTGGGTTAGTTTTTGTTTTTTGCGCCCCTGTAGCGAGCGAAGCGAGCGGAGGGCTGTGCGTGAAATGTAATATTAGACATTCTAATGGAAACGTTACAAATGTAAACATTAAACAACGCACGCCAGGCGGTATCTGTGACGGGAATGTGTTTTGCAGGCTGTCTGTAACCGTTAGTGTAAAACGTGTTCTTTCTAATGCCAGAATATAGGCAACCAATTCCAAATAAGTGGTTGCCTATATTCAGGCGTCACGCGGCCTAAGGTGGCATTAGATTTTCATGTCGATGATGTCGATATAGGATATGCGAGAGGATATGTTTCCAAATCAGTGTCTCAAGTACTAGCAGACTCGCTCTATTTTTTAACAAAATTCGTCTTTGCAAACCGAATATTTTCTATTTTTATACATTTTTTTTACCCCACCCAGCACCCCTCTTTGCTCGACTGTTGATTACTATTAGGTTTCCCCCAATAAAAAACGTCTAAAAATGACGTAAAAACAGTCAATTTATGTGTTTCTGAGAGGAAAAAACGACAAAATCCTGCCTGACACGACAACTAAAAAATTACCGATATCGCAACTAATCAAATGTGGATTCTCAATTGCTGCGCAGTGATACCAAAGAAAATTTTCTTTGGTGATACCAATATTTGTTTTAATTTGTCCAGTGCTTTCTTGGAAAGAACTAAGTATCGCAAAGTTATTCAATACGTTTATTACGACAGTTTCAAGCGCGCGCTTGAAATTGAATCTCAGTCCAGATTGTTTATTTCATATATTATGAAAGTGGCTTGGGTAACTAACTTCAACTCGACGCTAAAAATGTAACCTCAACCACCACCCTCTGAACTAGAAGGCCTGATATCTAAATCTAAGATGGCGTCGCGATTAGGGAGAAGGGTCTGACAATGGAAAACATATTAATTCACATATAAAGTACTTTTGTAACTTTTTGGCTTAAAAAAACTATATACTTAACTAAATTATTTTTAGTAGCTAATTACATGTCATTTACCAAAATAACAACAAAACATCGTTTGGGAGCCATACCCATCACAGAAAGGAACATAGTGGGTAATTGTAAGTAGTTTAACAATTATAACATGCTATGATGTCAAAAATACGAACTATGGCTATTAATTTATAAATACATATACAGTTGTTTGTTTAAAATATATCTCGAAGTGTATACCTATAAACTAAAACAATAATACATAGTTACTTAGATATTTTTAAAGACTTTAAATAAGATAATGCAATGTGAAAAAATTAACGTTTACTTTTGCGGAGTTTTTTGATTTGCACAATTTTGTTTTTGTTTTGTTTAAAAAATAAGCTCTACATCTTTAAGAAATCTGAATTTTGAAAATGTTACCTATTCATGTCAGTTTGAGCCTGCGCAATAGAAAGGGCTTGCATCATTAGGTTTCTTTAGCTTTTTGGCCTAGTTTTTGCAGCATATATTTTTTGATACCAATAACAAACATAGATAATACTTATTTGACGTTTTCAACAAATTTTTTGAACTTGTTGACTGTACTGTTGAGTGATAAAATTTTTGGCACTTGTGGTAATTATTGTAAATACAAAAAATAGAGAGTGTATTCCTAAATATGTGAAAATATCACTTACAATGTTTTAATAAAAAGTAAGCAGATTCAATAAGAAATTTCTCTACAGTATTAACATCATATAGATCCTTCAAGATGTAAGTTGAGTTGGCTTTTGTCTTGACATACAATTTTGTTGACAGAAGCACCCATTTGCTCTATGGATGTAAACATATTTTCAGAAATAAAGACAATAAAGTTTAAGTGAGCTTCAGGAGCTTCATCAATATTAATAAAACATATTCATTTGGCCTAAAGTGGATTTCACACACCTAAAATATATATTTATTCTAATTGCCTGCGTTATAGAAAAATCAAACAATTAATTAATATCATATGTTGTGCACATCCTCTAAAAATACCTACAATGTGTATGATTAGTTACTGCATATAAAAATAGAAAAACAAAACTTAGTGGCGTATTCTTAGTTGTAACAAATGATTTTTGCCTCTTAATTCAATTTACCCACTGCTACCTTAATCACCTTCATTTGGAAATGAAAAACTTGCGACTTTATAATTCCCTCTACACCATGCTTTCAATTCACTCGACACTATTGTAATTATACACAATTATTTAATAGTCAATGTTCTCAACTAAGTGACTGAACTTAAACCATTGTTCATACAACATGTACCTAAAACCATCCTACAACCCTTAATCCATATTCAATAATGCTACAAATAAAAAGTGCTTAAGTATCCTAAGTAAAACTGAGATATTAAAATCAAACCTCTGATGTTGTTCGGCTGTAGCCTAAAAAACATCTGTGGTTACATAAAACTTATATGTAGACTCAAAAGGCAGTCAAAGTAAACAGCTAAGTAGACATATTATATTATTTTGTTTACATCAGGCAGACAGTAGGTATGTGAATATTAAAATTTCAGTTATTTTAGATAATACTGGGTATTATCAGCTCTGAAATTATAAAAGATATTTGTGGAAACACATCTTGTCCCAGAGCAATCAGTTCACAACTATAAACTATAACTATTTGATTGTATAGGTAATGTAGAATAATTAGCAAGTGTAGTGTATAGAGCCTATAAGTAGGGTTAAGGATCTATTTTCACGAACACCGGGCAATGTCCTTGCCACTAACACAATAAATTACCTGTTTTATTTAAATTGCTCACTGCAAATGCACAAGTTTCACAATTTTAAAAATATGTTTTATTAAAAACTCGAAATATACCCTTTACAGCATTTAGTTTCGGTCCCAGATCAGGCGGCCATATTGGCTACAGATTTTCTTAGTTATTCGCTCTGTTATTAAGAGGGTGGTGGTGCCTCAACATGTTTAAAATATTATTTGACTCGTAAAAACCATATACATGTCATAGAATATTGCAAATTCTTTATGTTTATCCCGCTGCTCAATCTCACAACATAGATACATTCTAAATAATAAAGCAGTAAACAAAAAATAACCTCTAATTTTCTTCTTCCTGTCTGTTGACCCCTTGCAAGGGGGTTGGATGGCACTGCGACGAGGCAATTTACCAGCACACCCCTCCTCGGGCGCTTAGACAGAGGCAGAGCTACCCTTCTGCTTGTGTTACACATTAATCCAGCTTGAGGGGCCTGATAACCGTTTCTTATTCTTCTGAAGTTAAACATGATTAAATCTTTGTTTATGTCGTGATCTGAAACCGCTTGGTTCAAGTAATCCCTAAAATATTTTGAATTGACTTGAACTTTTTAAGCCGCTAGGAAAATGAATCCACAATGTTTATATAGTCATTTTCAGTCGGACTGAAAATCAGTTTGAAGCGGCTTCACTTTGAAGCGCGCCTGAAACTGTCGAAATAAACGTAGTCTGTGTAATTGTACTCTTGGTCAAATAAACATCATTGCCAATCAATTTTGCGTATTTCAACTCCAATTATAAAAAAACGTATTCTGTCGTGTCACGAATACGTTCCACGCCATTTGCTCTGTTGGTTGTCTACGTCTCCGCTATCTTGAAGACGAACTACAACATGAATCACGCACAAATAGATCCGTTATATCCAACTTTGACCTTCCGAATCTTGATTGTTCTTTTTAGTAAATCCGTTTCGTTTAATCTGTCTATTTAATAAAGCACATACCTTCAACTAATTCTATTTTTTTAATGTAATTTTCATCCTTTCCAGGTTAGGGTTGTCAACTGTAGTAGGTATTCCGATTTTCTAAATGGGGATATGCAGGAAAATATGTCATATGTTTTATTGAAAACGAGGTTCTAGGTTCTAGCTAACCTCACAAATCACAAATAAGTTCCTCTTTAGAATGTATTATTCAGCAGAGTGTCAACTTGTGGTCCAAAATATTAATTTGTGTCTAATGGTTGACACACGACACAATGTGTGCCAGTATCGTTATTTTTCTTTTTTCCATTTTGCTGACACATTGTCACTCTCGTTCACTGGAAGTTATTTTGAAAGTGTACAAAAATAAAACGTCGTAGGCTAATAGATGATACTAAAGACAATTCACAGTTTGTAAATGGTCTTTGATGTCAACTTTTGGGTCTGTTTACAGATTGAAGAGATTCAAAAACTAGAAACAGGAATGCCATGGGCTACTGGAACACGAAAGTATCAGATTCCAAGGATAACTCTCAAGTACAAAGTCAAGAAAAGAACAGTTCGGCATCGACAAATGGATCGCCAGTCATGTCTGACTAAAGATGAGAAAGCAATATTAGTTACCTGGATAGCTAATATGGCCAAGGTTGGATTTCCCATAGGAAAAAATCAGCTTCTTGAAAGCGGGAGATATTTGATAGTGAAGTTAAAAAGGCCGATTCCTGTTACCAATACTAGGCCTGTAAATGGTTGGTATAACAGTTTTTAAGAGGAAATCCAGATATAAGCACAAGAACTCTGCCAAATTTAACCATCGCTAGATCAAATGTACCTAAGGGAAGCAGTGGGCTTCGGAAGTATATCAGCATCAGTAACAGATGGGGGTGGCCCTTGGCGGGCCTTGCACTTAAGCCACCAATTGGGCCCGTTGTCCCCCCCCCAGCCCGCATTAGAGAATCTCCTGGATGCCTCTCTTTCTTGAGAAAGCCCGCATCTCATTTAGACTAACAGCGTCGCGCCAAAGATTCTGAATCTTGCCCACGCGAAGGCGGGGAATTCCGTAAGTAGATGGTATGAGGTCTCATCGTCCTCCATGCACCATCTACACTCCCCCTCTTAAATTCTGCAATTCTCAGCAGAGTCAGGTGCTGTCTAAGCCTACAGTGGAAAATCCTACCAGGGCCCTGCACTCCTTCCTAGGTAGGCACAACAACCCCCTGGCGAGACTCCGCGTGCCTATGTATCAAGAGCCTCGTCTGTCTCATCCCCGGAGCCGTCCGCCTAACCTCTTCGGCCCGACCCTTCGTCCAGGCCTACAAAGCTCATTCGCGAACACTCTGGGCGATCCCCACACAGGGATCAGGCCCTAAGTATCTGCGTGCGTAGCCTTCTCTGGCTAAGGCGTCAGCGGCCTCGTTTCCCGGTACACCCGAGTGTCCCGGTATCCAGACCAGCATAACCTCTTTAAGCTTTGCAAGTTAAATCAGCCAGCTTCTATACACTTCCTTACCAACAAGGAGCGCGTGCGGACCGAGTTCAGCGCCATGAGTGCGGCCTTGCTGTGGGAGCAAAAGAAAATCCTCCCGCCATCGACATTGAGCCTTAGCGACTCCTAGACCCGAGGGGTCAACCGCTGATGGTATTTTGGTGTACACTAGCTTGGTATTTTTGGAATTATTTCGGTATTTTTTGGTAATATTAGGTATTATCTGGTAATATTTGGTATTATCTGGTAATATTTGGTATTATATGGTAATATTTAGTATTATCTGGTAATATTTGGTATTATATGGTATTTTGTCTGGTATTATTGGTATTTTGAGTGATATTTTATGGTATTTCTTGTACAATTATCTAATATGAGCATGCGCAATAACTATGCATAATTCACAAGGCACATGTCGCAACGTCGCAATTACCTGTTCGATGTCCTAAACAGTGTTGCCAAATGCCCGATAATTATCGGAATCTACCATAATTTTTTGCTTGATCCTGATAATCGATAACTGCCCACTATCCAATGCTTAATTTTAAAAAGTAATATATACAAGAAGTTATATTCGGAAAAAATTCCAATGGTAATAATAATAATAATAATAATAATAATAATAATAATAATAAGCTCTTTATTTCCAACAGGCAAACGCCCAATTACAGGAAATTCACATACAAATTAAGAGCAAGTAATTCACAAAAATATTGTTATACAAAGAAAAATAATAAAAGATAAAATAAATAAGAGTTATAATTAAAATAAACTAGCAAATTAAACTAAGACTAAATATAAAGAATGTAGAGGAACCTTGAGAGGAACGAAACGGATCAAGAACTTTACGAATAACGCAAAGTAAGTTAGGGAAACTAAGAAAAAAACAAAATAATCCAAAATAAGAAGTGACAAAGAAGAAAGAAATGAAAACAAGGGAAATACAGATGAAAAATGAAGATGAAGAATGCGGAGATACAGTTAAAGTGGGAAACCCGAGGAGAAACCAGACGCCTCACGCAGATGTTTCAGAACGTTAGACAGGCTGCTGGTCTGTATATGAGAGGCGTTTGATATAAGATTGAAATTTTTGCACATGTTGTGAATGGGGCACTGGTATAGAACATTAGATCTCGCCAATCTCAGACTGAACGCGGGTTGTTGTCTAGCTGCTAAACGCTGTACATGAAATGTTATACTTTCCAAAAGAAAGGGACAATCGATCACATCATGGAGAAACTTATAAAGGAATATCAGCGATTGTGAGTATCTGCGCGCAGACAGCGACATTTTCCTGAATCTAGACAACAAAAGGTTACGATCAAACCCTCGGTCTGGGTAAATATCGTCCTCTCTGAACATAAGATATGTGAGAAATCGCCTCTGCACAGCCTCCAACCAATCGATGTGGCAATCATACCACGGACACCATACAAGTGACCCATAATCCACCCTTGGTCTGACGGAGTAATAAAGCAGTTTGATAACAAAGATGTTGGTAAAATTTCTGCAGGATAATCTTGAATATTTTGGAGAAGTTACATGGATATAGGACGATAATTCTCAATAACTATTAGATCGCCCTTCTTATGCATGGGACAGACTATTGCAACCTTCCAGGTTTCGGGAAACATGCCCAGTTCCAGGATCAGATTGAAGATATGACACTGGGGCTCGCACAAAATGATGGAACAGTCTCTAACAATGAAGTGGGATGCCGTCTGGGCCAGCGTGACCTTGTTTTAAAGTTATTTGCTTGCTACAACTATATCATCAGTAGTTATTGGCGAAACGTCGATGATATCGGAATACTGCATTAACGGATCAATATTTGCAGGCTGGTGGGAATCTTTGTACACACTTTGAAAATAGTTGGAAAAAGCCGAAACGACACATTGGGATCCGTGGTAAGAGTGATTAGTGTCTTTCATAGTGGCTGGAATGCGGGATTGAGCTATCTTGCTTTGAATAAAAGACCAGAAGTTTGATGGATCAGAAGTTATGCTTGTTTCGGCATGCCGGATATATTCCCTGTATCTTGTCGAAGCTCGATTTAATTAAGCTGCGCAAAGATTTGTATCTGGAGAGGTAAAATGTAGATTTATAAGTTTTAAAGTAACGATAGGCCTTTTCTTTTTTGAATACGTCGTCAATGAGTTCCTTGGTAAACCATGGAGGAAAGCGCCTACGCCACGGAAGTGCACAGGTAGCGAATATAATATTCAGAATCTCATAAAAACTCTGATATGAGTTACCGACATCTGTGCCATTGAGAACAGGCGACCAGTTATTAAGGTGTAGATCATCATTGTTTACAGGAAAGTTGCCTATGTGAGGGAGGGCGACTTGAAAATTGATCAGTAAGGATGGATGATACGGATCTTCATTAACAAGTGGTACGTCGTTTTTTTGCAGGAAAGTTTTAAAGTTGGGAAAAACTAGATCCCAACAGCGGTTGCGTAGCTATATTGTTTGTGGCGGTGGCTAATGTTAGGTGTATTATTTTATTATATTGGCGAAGGTTAAGTATTTCACTGAATCCAGTCAAAAGTCTGTGTTTAGCATTAGCAACGTGTACGTATTTGTTTATATTAATGTTTACATGTTTTGTTTAGAACATTAGTATAATTTTTAACTAAGAAATACCGTTACAAAAATAACAGGACAATAAACAATATAAATTTTATCCACTTTCGATTATTAAGCTGAATTTGTAATTTTTTTTATGGTAGTGACACACAGACTAAAGGGAGATCCTATGGCGCTCGACGAGCGGTGTGTTTGCGAAGGTGTTGATTGACACGGTTCTTGAATCGTTGTAGGTTGTAATTAGGGGGAAACAGATGTCCTGGGAGTGAGTTCCACAGTGATGCAGTGCGCCAGACAAAGGTGGTCTTGTAAAGCGATGTTCTAGGTATTTCCAGTTGTACGCCGTACTGGTGCGCTTTTGCCGTCTGTCGTGACTGTCTGACAGGCGTTGCCAGGGGCGGCATGGGGCGGGCCAAATCCTGTGAATATCTGCCGTGAAAGTATCTGTAAAACAGGGACATCTTGGCCACAAGTCTGCGGTGTTCCAGACTATCCAGATTCCGGGTCAACTCCGAGTCGCCTACAAGACGTACAGATCTCTTCTGAATGGAATCCAGCATCCAGCAGCTTTAGGGTGTGCTTTGGTGCGGCACCCCAGATGTTTTAGCAATATTCTAAGCACGGTCTTATTTGCGTTTTGTAGAGCAAGAGCAACTGCTGCGGTGTATACAGTTTTTTGTTGCGAAATAGCACAACAAGCTTCTGGGAGGCTGATTTTGTGATGTTAGCAACGTGGCCATGCCAGGACATATTGCTGTTGACCGAGACACCCAGCAGTCCGATTGACGAGGATGAAAGAATGGTCGATCCTGATGCCATAATGATGTCAGGGCCCGCCGTATTGGCCCTCTTGGTAAACGTGGCTGCTTGGATCTTTGCTGCATTGAACTGGACCAAATTTATGTCGACCCAAATTTTAACTTTCTCCAGGTCTTGATTAATTGCTGTAATCTGCTCCTGTCTGTGGTGCCAAGTCTCAGTCGCTGGTAAAGGTTTTTCTGATCTAAATTGGGAGACAAGGGTACTGTCATCTGCAAAACTGTAAACAGGATTTTTCGTTTCGGTCAGCAGGTCGTTAATATAGATGAGGAACAGAGTTGGTGAAAGAATTGCGCCCAGATGCACGCCCGCGTAATTAAATTATTTAGGTATTATTAGGTAATATTTGGTATTTGTTGGTATTTTTTGGTATTATTTGGTATTATTTGGTATTATTTGGTATTATTTGGTATTATTTGGTATTTTTTGGTATTTTTTGGTATTTTTAGGTATTATTTGGTATTATTTGGCACATTTTACGATATTTGGTATTTTTTTTATATAATATTGGTATTTTCTGGTATTATTTGTCAAATATGGTATTTTAGTGTACAAATTCTAGTCAGCGGTTAACCCCTCGCCTAGACCCCATCATGATCGCAAAAATTTTCGCTTGGAAAACCGAAAAAAGAACGATGGCCCATTTTTCCAGCATCAAATCGTTTAAAATGAAATTTCAAGCAAATAAATCTACTTACCTACTTACGACAAAAACTGAAGATACGCACCGATATGCTGAGAGGGAAATTTTACTTCCTAATCACCAAACGTTGAATGTGTAATTATACGTATTTTTACCTAAACGTCATGTTAAAATATAGGAAGATGTATTTCTACAAATTTCCCATAATGCATCAAAAGAAAACTCGTAAAAATGCCGAAATATCGAAAACCTGAGAATTTTTTAAGTGAAAGTTCTTAACGCGCGCTGGGGCTATAAATTTGTGATATGGCGGGGCGAACGTTACAAAACGTGTGATACTGCGCGGCGATCGAAAGTAGAGAGGGAGATATACCACGATCCGCGATTTTGCTCCTGCCCGTCCACAATTCAAACCAAGCATGGTATAACCATCTTCGTCTCTTCCACGTCATCCTCCCTGAACTCTCCTATCTTTCTCTACTAAGAATCGGTCGTTAACGGGCAGTCATTATAGTAGGTTATAAGTATGTTCTACCATTCATGTTAGCGTATTTGCATGAAAAATATACGTATATTTATATGCCAGAAAGTTTCACTTCTGGTGTGTGGTCCATACGTAGAGACCGACCGAAAACCGGTTTTTCTTTTCGGCCGGAACCGAAAACGAAATTTGGAATAAAGTTCATTTTCCGCCGAAAACCGAAATTCGGTGTAAAATCGAAAAAAAGAAAACAAATTTCTGTTTTCACCATTTATAAAAATTTCAGATGATAACCAATAAGATTACAAATATAAAATATCAGCAGAGGAACCACGTGCTTCTTCACTTTTCGAAATAAAAATCAAATATCAAATCTCATTCTGCCTTTCTGCAAATGCCTAGTCATTGGTTATATATAGCAAAATGATATAGCTTATTCGATTCGTATTCGCTTTATTAAGGCTGATTTTCATATATAGGACTGTGCACCTACCGTGCACCTACCGTGTCGTTTTCACTGTAAATCAAAAAATTGTATGTTCCATATAAAACGCTCTGAAGCCCTTATTTACATTTACACATATAGGACTGTGCTACGACCGTGTTGCGGTCGTCCAGTCCTATTGTGAAAATGTAGAAGACCCGCGACGGCCGCAGCATGGTAGGCGGACAGTCGGTGCACAGTCCTATATATGAAAATCAGCCTTTATTATCACTGTGTTCCTCGAAGTTCGACGATCATCGTCACCATGCTGCCATGGTGCAGCCAGTAGCGGCAGTGTACCAGTCACAGTCAAAAGCGGATAAAGACAGCTTGCGAAACACATTCCGATGCCTGGCGAGTCCTGGGCTTGCGCACGCTTCACAAACAAATTTCTGACAAACAGATGTCTTTACGGTTCAGTAAACTACTTCCCGCAGGTCTCCTGGTCAAATTCTGTGCTTGCGTTTGGGATGGCCCGGGTTCGAATTACCGTCGGTACCAAACCTTGTTTTTATATTTTTTAAGGTTATGTTTGTTTCTTTTTTTAAACTTGGGTTAGTTTGTGTTAGTTTTGTTTGGTTGAGCCCCGGAGCGAGTAATGCGACGACGACGCTGGCCAGAATGTCCGATAGTTCCTCAGGGAAACCCTGCAAAATTGCCACGTGTTACCCAAAATGGCGACAAGAGTGCCGCGACCCGACACGGGGTGACTCAACTGAGAACGAAGCGGAAGTGACCACCTGAAGGTGTTATGTGATCCTGGTCGGCGAGCAAGAGTGACACGAGCGACTAGACCACCAAATAATTTTTTTCGGCTTCGCGGCCGAAAAGTTTTTTTTTCGGCCGAAAAGGATATTTTGGCCGAAAACCGAAATCCGGTCGGTCTCTATCCATACGCACACTCAATTTTATAGTATATTATTTAACGATATGTAGGTCATAACCAGCAGAGTTTATTATGGTTCATTATACGTGAGTCAAATACTATACTTTATCTATAACCATGCAATTACACACGGCCTGCAAAGAATTGATTTTATATGGGATTTGTTTTTGCCTTTATTATTTTTGATTTACTGATATATGCAGAAAATAATGAAAAATTCGTATCGATTCGTGAATAGCACCCTTAACACCATTTCTGCGTTCTGCAAAAGATCTCTTAAAAGCTTCGAAAAAAGCTGTTAAGAATGTAAATATAAAAATCCTTATCGCCGTAATTTATTATGTCAGCATCTCGCAAGTGCGGAAGAGAACGAGGTTTTCATTGAAGTTTATATGGGTTAAGAAGTCTTATCACTTTCATCAATATTAAGCATAATCAGTTTCATCAGTTTTGTGACGTAGGAGGTATAAAACTCTGCCTTAACCGCTTTTAAATGAGTTCTCTTAAAGTAATTATGCGTCAAAATTGCTGCCAAGATTCAAACTGCCGCATAGCGCTTTCCCCGGTATGCTTTATCTTTTCATTATTTCTTAGCGCTCAGTATCTGATTTTAGTTCATATTATCCACTTACCTTTAACCCATTATTCGAGTATTTTTAACTTCAGCAATGGTCGAATATAAAGGTGGTTGCGGGGTGCCCTTCCCCCTTTAGGCATTAGATTGCCATAATTCTTCTAACTTTTTCTTATGTTAAATCCTAATACCAGTAAATTAACTTGGAGCTTTGTACGGATATGCCCAATTTTATCTCACTTTTAGCATATATTATAGACTAATGCAGGTTGTCAAAATCTCTGCGCCTTTAATTTCATCTCAAGGCTTACCGCCTTTGGTAGGTAGATAAGTATGCATGATATTTAAAAATCTCTTATCGACATTTTAATGTAGGTGGTACCTGACTCTCAGTGGCTGCTTATTGACGAGTGAATTTAACATAAGTGTCGATTCAGGGTTTTAATTATAGGTATTTTTGTAGTTAATTTACTCACCCTTGAGAAGTAACCGCCAGTCCCAAATCTACATCACGCTAACTGCGACAAAACACATCGGTACTACTGTACAATCCGAGGTACAACCATATGATTAAGGACTAGTCTGACTATATGTGAAATCTTCACAGCTAAATACAAGTTTTAAAACCAATCATGTAACAAAGCATACACGTTTATTTGTAATCATTGTACAGCTCTCTGGTGGAAACCAGTGATTTAGGCAAGTCGCCATGAAGCGACACACAGATGTGGAGGAGTGGATAAATCACACTGATACTCCAATAAATCCCAACGTTTCCCACACGTCAATTGATACATTTGGGTTAGTTTTGGTTAGTTATTCCTGGAGCGAGCGAAGCATGCATGCCGACTAATAAAAACGTGGAACGCAATGTGATTTGTCCTCTCATCGGATCTGATTTCCAAAATTTAAATTTGGGGAAGTTTTTATATATAATTGCCTGAACTGTCAACTAGTCGCTGCTTAGCGTCAAATCGACACAACTTTATAATAGACTTTATACATATTGTCACGGCTAGCGACCATCTATATCTTTTTGGGCTACCCTTGCCGCGTCTACGTTTTTTCCGCATGAATCATCACCCTCCTAGAAGATTCCTGACGAACTGTTACTTTCCCGATGTGTGCGTCGGGTCGAGAATAAAAGAGAAGCGGCGCGCTGTCGCTTCCGGAATAGTCGCGATATATATTCGAGTAGATATAAATAGCGACCAGAACCCGTGTTGTAGTTAGTTAATCATTGAGTGTAGAATTGTAAAGATCTATAGTTGTAAAGTTATAAGAGTAGTTTAGTGTATTTAATTGTATACAGTGATAAGGAATAAAGAGAGTATTATTTTAAAATAGTAAAAGTTGCGCTTTTGTCAGAATCCACTGGAAAAACGTAACAATATTATGCAAAAGCAGTCTGATTTTTTTATATTTCAGACCTTAAATTCTGATTTTACTTTAAACTCTGAATTCTGACTTTAAAGTCGCCTGAACTGCACAACAGTTCACTGTGATACCCTATGCTTTTGCAATAAACAAATTCTTTTTCGTTAATTTTCTAGGTTCGTGGTTACTTGCCAACAAAAAATATACTTAGTAAACAATTTTTACTCGGGTGCCATTTTTAGACTGGCAAAATATTGTTACGTTTTTCCCGTGGGTTCTTAACAGAATTACAACTTTGCTATTTTCAACTAATACTCTCTTTATTCACTACCACTGTATACAAT
>JAEQML010075186.1:0-13946 GCA_016904865.1 Pissodes strobi
TATATACTTACCATATAATAATTTTGTAGGAAAGTTGAAATAATGTGGTAGGGCGTGTGTAAGTAAGCAAGTACGATATAAGGATTCCTCTGATGTGCAATAAAAGTAGGCTTATAGATAAATTACCAACTACGCCAAAATGTTGCAAGGCAAACTGGATGTCGCAGAGGTTTTTCAGTTTTTTAAACGGATGGAATAAATTGTACGAATACTTCAAAGACCCCATCTAATTTGTCACATATGAGCTCTAGACTATTAAAAATTCACAAAACAATTTCATTTATTACAGTCATAAACTCTTGTGGGGTTTCTGGACGAATCCATTAACCTACATAATATATAAAAGGTTTGCTCGTAGATCTTGCCACCCACTTACAACATTTTTTTAATAGTTATCTAAAAACTTTAAACCCAAGAGTTGTTGGTTTTCAGGAACGGCCAGAATTTATTATCAAAGCAAATAAATATTATCATTTACTTTTTTTTTAAACATTTATTGGATGATCTGTTTGTTATTTGTTGCTGTTGACATAAACTGTAGCATAAGGTCCGTAATTCACAAATTCCTCGAACTTCTAAAATCTTAATTCACAAACTCAAAATTAAATGTTTCAAACGCTGCGGGCATATCGAAGGAAAATTCCGCCACTATTAGAAATCTTTTATTTATCCCGATTGTTATATGTAAAGCTCATAAAATATTGGAGGGCACCTTCCGTTGATCTATTCACCCTAAAAACAGATTGAGCATCTGCCAGTTGTTCAGGAAATATAGATATTTTTTTCATATAAATCACATATCAATTACATCATCCTTCTGAGGCATTGGTATCTCCAAAGCCATTTTCACTAGCGAATAAAACACATCCGTAGCAGCTGAAAGATAGGTGTAGGTGATTACTTTGACAATTTCGCATATTCAGAACTAGATTAATTTGTACCTTTTGAGTTCTATATATCCTTTTTTTGTTTTATCTTTAGTAAAGGGGGCAAAGCAAAACGTTTTTCTAAACTTTGGAAGAGTGCTATCACTTTCACTGCCTAGTCTTTCTTGCTTGGATTCACTACCTATAATATTAGACAAATAGTTTCACTTTGTGCTCTCAACTGGGAGATTTCTATACTTTCTTTTCTTTTTCCTGTAAAGTACCAAGGTGTCACTGCCATTAATGCTTATATAGAGCCAATACATATTTTTTAAAACACCTTTAAATCACCCCAATAAGAGGCTAATACTTTAAGAACTTACCGATCGTGATTATGCCAGTCATCTTGAGTTTTATGGGCGCTTGCTACATATAGTCAACATGCAGATCCAAATGTTGTAAAGTCAAATTCAAATTCAAATTCAAATTCAAATTCAAAATCTTTTATTACCATACAAACAATATTAATTACTTACATAAATCGATTAAACATAAAAATAAATAAGATGTTCATAAGGTAATCGGACTGCACTGCGATTATACAGAACCGATAACACAAGTGGACTCACCGAATTCACCTGTGGTGTACAGCCCGTTAAAGCTTATATATTACTTACTAAGTCATTTTTATATATGCAACTTAAAAACAGAAAAATGAAAGAAAGAAAGAGCGATAAAGCAAGCGGCAAAGAGAGCGCGTAAATATGATTATTTTTCTGCAAAATCTACTTTTTTTCTAAATAGTGCAGTTGATACACAAAGTGATCATTACTGGTCTGACATTCGCATTAAATGAGTGGGGGATATACCCAATCTAACCAGAAAATAAACTTTTGGGCTGGTTTTGTCAGAAGCAATGTGGCCTTTTTATTATCACCGGATTTGATACCTTTAGACTTTTTCGTATTTATTTTTTAGACAGGAAGTTAGAAGTAACAATAAACAAAAACTTGTTAATAGATTAGCACATTATAGAGCCTGTATAATAAAAACGTCTTTAAGGAAATACCTAGGGTAAGAATAAGATATCACGTTAAGGGCATTTTAACAAACAAGATTTTACTGAGTTGTATTTATTGGTTAACCCCGTTTAAGTGAAAAGTGGCTTCGTCTGACCTAATGAGTTGGTTCAAAAAGTTAGCGTAAGATCTGAATCTTATATACCTTTAAATTCAGTACCAATACTTAGTGGACCGTACTTGTCGGTACAAACAATGCGCTTTCAAGCTTCCGGATTGAGAGTGATTGATTTTCTTCGACTGACTCTAATTTAAATTGATTAATTGTTTGATTGATCGAGAAGACCATCAGGTTACTCTGTGTTTCATTTAATATATATTTTTTTATTTCCAAAGGCAATAATAAATAGAATTTGGATCACACTGTAGAGTATTATATATGAAAAATGTTCAAAATTTCCCATAGAATTTAGAATCAAAGTTGATCTTAACCCAAATTTTTTCTGGAAAGTAAAACTTCAAAAAAGCAACGTGTCTTTGTAAAAAATTAGACGGCCCCGAGATATTCGCATTGTTCCATCATATGTTTTATAAGCTTGCCTGTCTATGTATATCAGTAGAAAATTTTAGGTTTACGAATTTGGGGGCATATCCTAGTTAATATATCATTCAAAACAGTAATTTAAATTTAAGGTTATTTTAAATATTTAAACCTACAACGGGTAAAAATAGAATTTGATAGAGAAACATTGTATCATTGAATCGTAGATTTGCGAAATCTCCAATTCTTAATTAATAATTGGTACGGCATCAAGAATTTCACTAATTGCACAAAAAAGAAATCCGGTAGTAACGTTTGTTGTATTTTTGTAAGCCATTGCAAATATTTGAGAATTAAAAACCTTTCATATTTTTATTTGTCTAACCGCTATTCCTCAAGTAGTAGATTTTATGCAAATAAAGCAAAAGTCAATATTTGGCTAAGTTCTTAGACCTCTTACTGTTTAGGAGCATTTAAAATAAATCACATATGACTGTGAGGAAGCTACGAGGATCGACCAATACTTAATCATACCTGATTAATGTCATGGTATTTGGAATTTTGTACTCAGATCATAGGTTCTTAACATAAGGAGGATATTCATAAATATCATATAAATTCGAATGTAGGTTACATAATGTCTCAGCACCCACAGCTTTGAGAGAAGCAGGGAAAAAATTACAAATATATGCAAACATTTAAGTTTATAAATAATGATTCGAGAATCGAACTTAATAAACACCTTTATTTTCGTGGGTCACATCATTCTCAATATATATTAACAAGAGGTATAGGTACTTTAGAATATTATACTAATTTACTTTATATTTATTGTTGTGTAAAAAATAGATCGCCTAGATATAAACAAGTTTCATAAATGCATATTAAGTACTTATAGGTAAAAAATGTCGTAAAAACTTTTATATTTACCGACTTACGAGCCTACTAAAACTTCAGTCATTCCGCGAAACACATTCTAAAGTACCTTATTTTCTAAAACAAACTGACCCTGACTAATTGATTATTATTTGATTATTTCATCGATATTTGTCACATTATCTAAATTTTGGTGAGTGACATTACGTCAAAAAAATGTATATAAAATAGATGGGTCTAGCGGAATTAAATCTTGCAAAACTGAGAAATCAGAAATCATAGGAAGCCAAATTTTATCAGGCTCTAAATAAAATGAAAATTCACCTTCAACATCTTTTTTAACGTAGGTTAAAGGCTAAATGGGATTTCAAAGTAGGGCTCGGAATAGTATTCATTCAAATATTCGAATATTCGGTTATTCTAAATTCGAATTTTTTGTTAGACGAAAAATTCGACAATTTGCATATTTGACTATTTAACTATTCGAATATTCGACACTGCAAATGTTCGAATATTCCAATGTTCGAATATTCGTGTTTTCTCTGAAACTGTTTAATCATACAAAAAAAAGATATAAGGCTTTTTGTTCGTAATTTAATTTTACTCCTCTCTAAATTTGCCGTTTTAAAAAACTTATTCTGAAAATTATTTTGATAATGAAAGTCATCTTTTCATAATTTTTGAGCACTGTGTATATAAAAATCGAAAATTCGCTTCTAAGACCGTATTTTACTATTTTTGACGGAAGCAAAAACTTTTATCCATAATGACTTTTTGTCAAAAAACGACATTGAAAATAAATATACTAGTCTTATAACATATTCAAAACATTATCTTTGTATACTTGCAACACCCGTCCATCAGAGAGAGCTTTTTCTAATGCTGGTAACATTGTTAATGCAACAAGAGCCAGCCTATAATCTGTCAATATTAAAAAACTTTGTTTTCTTAATGTTAATTTGTACTTTCCAAGTTTATTATATAACTTAGTTCTTCCTGCATTATGTTTTTTGTACGTATGTTATTTGTGTCATGAATTTGTTGTATTTTTATCATTTATATTTAGTAATCAAAGTATTTTTGTTATATTTTGTTTTATGTTTAACAAAATAGCAAGCAAGTTTATTGTTCTTTCTCTTCTTAAATGCAATACACTGCACATATTTATATTTCACATAATTTGCAATCATATTCGAATATTCTGCGTTTTTTTCATTTGTAATGCAGGTTTTTATACTTTTAGTTTTTAATATTCTGTTTCCGTTCATTATTTTTTGTGTAAATTGTTTGATATTTCTGGGTTCATTAAATAGTATTTTGTTAAAGAGATTTTTATTTGTAACAGAGTTCTTCTGTTTTTAAATGATTTAATGGAATTATTAAAACGACTATTTTGATATTTAAATAGACTACTATTCGAATTGTATTTGTATTTGTATTTGTACACGTGAGTGGGTCCAAATAGGACCCTCCACTGCGACCCTTGGTCTATTGTGGCTCACATCTATGTTTCCACTATGCCAGAGGCTCGATCCTTTTCAAGAAATCGAACAGCTTTCTGGGGTGGATAGTTTTCAAATCTGCAAGTGTGATTTGGGTATTTCCAAAGACTGTTTGTCTGGTTCTTTCCATTGCTGGACAGTGGCATATAACATGCTCCATTGTTTCTTCGTCCTCCAAGCACAAGCGGCATTCCGTTTCTTCGGAGAGCCCTATCTTGTTCATGTGGCTTCTTAGCCGACAGTGGCCAGTGTACATGCCAACTACAGCCTGTACCTGCTGCCGGCCAAGTTGAAGAAGCTGTCCGGTTCTCATTCCTGATGGCAGATTCACCGCCAACTTTGAATGAGTTAGGCCTGGTAACTCTCTCCAATTAGCTACAAATTGATTTTGTGCCCACCTGGAGAGGGCTTCTTTAGCTGTGTTATAAGCTATTCCTAGTACTGGTTCTGGTCCTATGAAGGCCGTTGCGGCCGCCTGCTTCGCAAGAGCATCAGCTTTTTCGTTTCCTTCATATCCTGTATGTCCAGGTATCCAGATCAATGTAAGTTTGTTCTCTCTCCCTAGTTTGGTGAGTAGTTCCTGGCAGTTCCATACTGTCTTGGATGAACAACGGCTAGAATCAAGAGCTTTTAGAGCTGCTTGACTGTCCGAGAAAATTTTGATTGACTTGCCTTTCCAGTTTCTATCGATGAGCCACTGTGCAGTCGTATCAATGGCCTTAACTTCAGCCTGAAAAATGGTTGCATGTTTGCCTAGGGAACATTTAAGCTCAACCTTACCATTTTTGTTCCATGCAGCAGCTCCCGTACCATCATTGGTCTTGGTGCCGTCAGTGAACCAACTATTCTCTGTTCTTCTCAGATTTTCAGAGTCCTTCGCCCATTCGTTCCTCTCTGGTAGGAGGACGTCATAGGCATGGTAATAGGTGGTTTTGGTAGGCATAACATCTGATGGTAGACCCAACACTGTCCTGCTCATTGGCATTTTCCAGCCTGTTGGGCACCATGATGATCGCCTGCGGATTGTTGATCACCGCCTGTGTCAATCTATACGTCGCCCATCTAGCCTCCTTCTCCAGTACTATTTGAAGAGGTGGCAGATTTAGAAGACACTCAAGCGCTGCCGTGGGTGTAGTGCCGAAAGCGGCACTAATTGCCAGACACGCTTGTCTTTGTAAGGTAGATAATTTGATTCTCGCGGAGCTCTGTAAGCTCTTAGATTAATAAGCTACTGCCCCATATGTTATCATTGGTCTTATGACCGCGATATAGAGCCAGTGCATTTGTTTGGGATGTATGCCCCATGTTTTGCCGCAAATGCGTCTGCAGGTCCATAATGACAGTTTCGCCTTTGCGGCAATTTTATCCAGATGCGCATTCCAGTTAAGTGTTTTATCTAAGGTTATTCCCAGATACTTAACTGTATTCGCAAATGGGATAGTTTCTCCTTTGAGTGAAGGTGGTCTTAGGCCTTCCAGCCTTTTCTTCCTTGTGAATGGTACTATAACTGTTTTGTGTGGGTTCACAGATAGTTGCTGCCTTTCACACCAGTCATAGACCACGGTCAGCACCTCTTGCAGATCCTCTGAAATAGTTCTTTGCAAGTTGCTTCTTATCAGTATTACTAGATCATCCGCATATGCCTGCACCTACACATCCCACAGCGAGAGGACCGCCAGCAGACCATCCATCAGGAGAGACCACAGAAGGGGCGACAAAACCCCGCCCTGCGAACACCCCCTAACAGCCCTGAATCTGTAGCTCTCCCCCTGTAGGGTTGTTGTGCCCACTCTGCAGTTTAACATACTTCCGATCCAGTTCCTTATTTGTGGTTCAACCCCTCTTTCAGCTAATGCTGTGTATAAGGAGTTTGGTAATGCATTATTGAATGCTCCTTCGATGTCTAAGAACACACCCATCGCGATAGTCTTGCTTTCTAACGCTTGTGTTATGTTCCCGACAAGGTTATTTAGTGCTAGTTCTGTAGATTTGCCGGTCTGATACGCATATTGGTGAGCATTCAGTGGATACTCACCAAGTGCACCCGTTCTGACGTGCACGTCGAGTATCTTTTCCATGCATTTCAACAGAAAGGAGGTCAGACTTATAGGTCTCCATGAGTTAGGTGTTGATTCCCTACGTCCCATTTTTGGGATGTACACCACTCTGAATTTAGTCCAGCTGCTAGGTATATAATTACTCGCTAGGCTGGCTCTAAAAAGTTTGATTAAGAACGGTGTTAATACTTCCAGACCGTTCTGCAGCAGTGCTGGAAATATTCCGTCCTCACCAGGTGATTTAAAAGGCTGAAACGATAAAATAGCACTTTTAATTGTTGATGCATTAATGATGTTCTTGGGGACAATCCAATCACCCGCTTTTGGCCGATTTGATCGGTCCCAAACAGGCTCCTCCTCATCATTATGCAAAATCCGACATCCCGGGAAATGAGTCCTAGCCAGAAGCTCCAACGTCTCCATGCCAGATTCCGTAAAGGATCCGTCAGGTCGTTTTAGCGATCCCAACTCCTGAACGGGTTCTCTAGAGAGGATTCTATGGATCCTTGCACTGCCAGGTGCATCTGTTATGCTCTGGCAGAAGGTTTCCCATGAATTCCTTTTTGCCTCTCTGATGGCTTTGTTGTAGTTCGTTAGAGCAGTTCTGTATTGGTCCCATGTGCCGGTATCTTTAGCTCTATTAAAGAGTTTACGAACCTCCTTCCTTTGTTTGTCAAGGGAGTTGTTCCACCAAGTGGTTCCTCTGTTGTCCCTTTTAGTCTTGACTGGACAGTTTTCATGATAAGCCGTATTTATGGCTGTCCTCAGTTGCTCTGAGGCCAGCTCAATCTCATCACGATTTGATATCTTTGCAATAGAGGTCCGCATCTGCTCCTGAAGGGTAAGACTAAAACCAGCCCAATCAGTGCACTTAGGATCCCTGTATTCAAAGATGGGTCTTTCCCCTGTTTTCAGATTGAAGAGAATATGTCTGTGATCAGAGCACGAGGGCTCTTATGACACTATCCAATCTGAGATTCTTGTGGATAAGAGATTATCACTGATCATTAGATCTAATACCTCCTGCCTATTGGCAGTTACAAAGGTTGGTTCAGAGCCCCTGTTATTAACAACCAGCCCCTCCCCTAGTAAATAATTGTATAATGACTCACCTCTTTGATTGGTGTCCGTGCTTCCCCACACTGCATGGTGCCCATTGGCATCACATCCAACCAGTAGATGGATGTTCTTCCTCTGACTGTAGTCGACCAAGTTCCGCACTTCAATTGGAGGAGGTTGGTTTGCTTCAGCGTCCCCAGGAAAGTAAGCAGAGCAAACGATCATATCCGTTGTGCCCTGTACCATAGGTATTTTGACAAGCGCTGTCGCCATGTCCCGCGAGCAATGATCTGAAATTTTGAAAAATTTCATGTTGTTTTTGATTAAGATACATGCTCTGGGTCTGTTTCCAGAGCAAATTATCTTACCTGATGTATTACCTAGGCCTCTTATTTGGCCTGTTGTTGATAGCCAGGGTTCCTGGAGAAGGGCGATATCTACCCGCCCTTCATTAAAAGTTTTGCCAAGAATGTATGAAGCAGCCTTGGCATGTTGCAGATTGGCCTGCAGAAAAATGGTCTTATTTTCCATTTTTCTTCCCAGTCTGCTCATCCAAGGGGGCCCTACCTCCTTGTTTTTTCGACCCTTTGGTCCCCTTGCCCGGGATGGACTTTCCTTTCCCTTTCAGGAGGCCTGGTCGAGGTGCGACATTTTTTGAGAGGGATTTGGCTCCCTCTCTGCCACCCGATGTTGAAGCTGTTGCTTCCACCAATCCGGTCTCAGGTTTAGAAGCTTCTGTGAAGACAGGATCAACCCTACCTTCAGCTTCCTCCTGAGGGGTTTCGGCGGAAGTGCCAGCCTCCTGTTCACGTGGGGCATCTCTTCGTTCCCCTCGTGGCCTAGGACGGAATTGGACCTGTCCAAAGCCAAAGAAGGGTCTGAAGTCCATCCCCTTCAGAGTCGCCATTGATTCGTCATCAATGGCGAATGTCCAGGTTTGTCCTGGACCTGAATCTTTCCGGTGTAGAATTGTCCACTCCCGAGTGTTTAGACTGCGGTTCATATTCCGCAGTCTTGTAAGAACCACTTCCGATGTCAACCGTTTGTTGTTGTCATCGGGTATATATGCGATGCATATATGTGGTTTTGGTATGTCGACTCCGCTGACGGCTTTAAGTTGAGCACCCTCCCATGGCTCCAGGACGGCTACTACGTTCTTAAGCCATGTCATGCTCGCGTCGTCAGCGCAAGTCACTTGCAGCCAGCCTGGCCTAGCTGCACATCCCAGGAAGCGGACTTGGGGTCCGTCTTCCGTGAGCTTATCTACAGACGTCATTATGGCGTTCTGTATCAGCCTAGTTTGACTGTTATCCAATGAGGCAGCCGGGGCATCAGTGTGGACTATACCAACTCTAATGCCCTGCAGTGCCGCCCCATAGGATAAGCCAGGGGTGGTTGTTCCAGCCCTGTGCTTCTTTGCCTGTTGTTCAGGTGTGCTGCCGTCAGATCGTGTGCGTTTTCCGCCCTGTGATCTGCTGGTGGAGGGGCGGTCTTCCTGCTCCCGAATAGTGGGCAGTTGTCTCCGTCCACTTCCCGGGTTCAGGTCTTCCTTGTCCCCTTTTTTTCCTTCAAGTGCCTTTTTCAAGGCTGTGGAGTAGTCTAACCCCTCTTGAAGGAATCGTTTTAGACGTTTTTTCGCCGAATTTGGTAGCCTCCTTCTCCTGAGAGTAGGTTTCTCAAGAGCGGCCAGCTCCCCTTCGGTCTCGCTCCTCTCTTCCTCTGTGGTGGTCAAGCCTAACAGGCTTCTTTCCGCCCCAGAAGAAAGGCTACTGGTTTCAGGATTGGTTGGTCTATTTCCAGCCTCTCCTGTTGATGTTGTGGGGTTGAGGTTGGTCTGTCCATCCTCAGCCTCCATTGGTTCAGGGACTTGACCCTCCCTGGTAGGTGAATTTTTTTGGTTTAGTTCTGCCATAAAAATTCCCACGAGTAGCTAGGGAAAGGAGTCAACCACAGTAGAGCCCTGCATTGCTGTGGAGGGGCATAAGAATACGACAGGATGCTGCCTGGTGTCCTGAAGGCACGTTTGAGACATCATAACCCTGATGCCATTCAGTCCTTGGCACGTATGCTACACCGTGACTTGGGGGAATTTTTCGACTTGCCTAGTCTAGATCCGATGTCTTCAGTTAGCTAGCAGGGGCAGCTCTGGCAGCATGTGGCTTTTCGCTCACGGACATCGGTCTTGACGCACTTGAAGCCTATACCAGGAATGCACCGTAGTCCATTCCTAGGATACACTACAAGGAGCCCTTGGTCGAGACGTCTAATCGATCTCGTATTACCTTCACCCCCACTATTCGAATAGTCGACTGGTCAAATAGCCTACTATTCAAATATTCAACCATTCAATTAGATATTCGAATTATTCGACTATTCGAATAAAATACCACAACTATTCGTATACCTATGTTTTAAAAAATTCCGAGTTTTGCTTCAAGGAGCTTATGTACGCCACGACTTTGGAACAAATTACCACTTAAAATACCTATCTAGAAAATCATATTGACAAGATAACAGCATGTAAAAACGAATGTAATGCTTGAAATTCATCCAAAAAAACGCAATAGTAACAGGAAAACTATTTGCTGCTACCTGCAAAACGCGCAATCAAATAAGTTTTTAGGGAAGGAAAATGTTTAACATTATTAATTATTTATGGCATCTTTGCCTTTAATAGGCTAAATTTTGAAGAAACCGAATGCCATAAGTTGATGCTCGATGGAGAGATCACCTGAAAAGATTTTCCAAAATTTAAAGGAAGCTCATGGTCAGCAGTAGACTACACGAGCTCATGTTGACGAGCTCATGTTGACGAGCTTTTATTAAAAAAAGTAATTTGCTCTAGGTAAAACCCTGTAATTGAGGATTAAAAATTACTGTCTAATACTCGATCGTCATTGGCAAATATTTTTAAGCATATAGAGAAAACAATATTTGCGGACTATGCAGTCCTAAATTGGTGATCCGTCATTGCTATCTCGAAAACTCCTTTTCCCTCGTTAGGCTCTTTAAGCCCCTTATCGAATGATAAGTTGGGTCTCAAATAGGCAACATAAAAAATCCCTATACAATTTTTAAAACAAATTAAATAAGTAAGTAGATATAAATTTTTTTTTAATACATTTTCTCTGTAAAAAAAATCAGGATGCTATTTTTATACCTCCTGGATACTGTTATTTTGTATTGAAATTCATGCAAATTTAAACAAAATAGAGAAACTAAATTTTAATCGGAAATTAAATTATAAATAATATACTTATCTCCAGTTCCAAAGAAAAATGTATAACAGAAAACTTTCAGACATAGGTAGAATGCATCAAAACTTTTCAGATATTCCTTTGATAATTTGCTATTATAGGCTCCGGGCCCTAAACCAACTAACCCAACTCAATATGCCCTGGGAGAGAAGGTTAATTTGGGCAAGTTTTTGAACATCCTACTGGTAGTTTGTCTGTTGGTAATTTTTGAAATATTTTCATTAAATTTAAATGTTATTTTTATAAGAACTTTTGTAACTTTTTTGGTTATGAGACATTTTAAATCCGTAAAAATCATTTTGGGACAATTTCTGGAATCATCAAAGACTTGTTTTTCCATATAACCGCCACATTGGATTTTAGCTGGTTTAGAAATGGTATTTTTGTAGCTTTTCAACGACGTATTGCACATAGCAAAATAAATTAAGTGTTGTAAATATTGATCTTTCAATGTATTTGGCAACGTTGCAAAAAATCATTATTTAATTAATGATTACCCTTTTTTTTGCTAATGCATACGGAGATAATTAATAAAATCATAAAGCTCATAAACTATCACTCGCTCACATCTAAAAAGGTAATAACATATTGTAATTGACATCACAATAAATTAAGAACACAATTAACAACGAAATGTAAAAAATGCTAATAATAAATAACAATTCCAAGAAAGGTAAGCTTTAATGCTTGGAGATGAATGAATGAATGAGTAATAATATTTAGAATTAGCACTTCCTCTTTTTGGATCATTTTACATTTTGTCGTTAATTATATTCTTAATTTATACTTAATGATATTCATTATAGTATGTTATTAGTTTTATTTCATATATAAGCGGCAGTTGGCTTATCGGCTTCATGCTTTTAGTATTGATCTGGACATTAATTATCAAAGAAAGTTTGCTTTGCATAAGTGGTGTTCATTTGTTAAGTAAATAATAATTTGTTTTAGTTTTATAGCGCTATATTGCCAAAATTAAGATATTAATTATTGACTAGATGCAGTGAGTCTCCAATTGTTGATGCATATATTAATTATCGAAGTAGGGTTTTCTCCACTATTAGGTCCGTGAGTCCCGTGCCTAAAGTCGATGGATAACATAATACAAAAATTTAAGACAAAAATGTATAAGCAAATATATTTTTTACACTTTTTTCTTCATAAAAAACTAAGGATATTCCCTTTTATCATCTTTATAATAATGCATTTTAAACCAAAACTATTATTTATTTTATTTCGTTTTCAAGACAATTTCTTTTATTGAAATGAATGTAAATTTAGAAACGATAGAGAAACAATAAATATCAAATATAGGTGCCGATAATAAGCATCAATAACAATTAATTTTAGAAATTATATTATTGGAGCTAGATAAGTTTCTAGGGCCAGGGGCATAACTCAATTGAAAATATGCCCTGAGAGAGAATGTTAAATTGGGAAAGTTTTTGAAAATTCCCCATCCGTGGACATACTGTATATAAAAAGTGAAAACGCGTTCAAAAAGTTTTTCTACTACCGCGTGTAGAGTACCTACTTACTTTAGTCTCTAACACACTAGACAGGTAATATGTTCTTTTTCATAAAGGAAAATTAGCTTTTGAGAAATGGTATTCTTAAGAGAAAAATCACTTATTTATTTATGTTTGCTTATCAGTTCCGAAAATTCAAATTGAAAATTTGTCTTTTGGTATATTTCGATAAAATATTTTTGGCGATAGGGAGAACCATTTTATTTATTTTTTTAGCATTGATATATTCAAATTCAAATTCAAAGGGTATTGAAAATTAACCCTTGCAAACTTGACATACTCACTGAAGTTAAAAATAATAATTTGTGTCTCTTCCCCATCCCATTCCTTAGCCTGCCCCTTTTTGTAATTGTTATTGCCGTAACACTAAAATACCTCACATGTTGGGTATTAACCGGAGTACTGCGACTGCCTATCGATTTTTCCGTAACTGCACACACTTTAGTTGTTTTTTTAATTTGGAAACCTCTGAGTCATAGAGCAGTTAGACTGATAGCAGTTATGATGATTTTTAAATGGTTTAGATTTAGAATCATACATATATAAATTTTTAATGAAATATAAATAAAAGATTGCTTTCAGTTTTACCCAAACTTATTCAGTTTAAATGACACTCGACATATTTCCTAAATTATTTATATTCCTCTTAACATTCCGAAGTGGCGTTTGTGTTATTAACGAAATAAAACAGTAAATTATTTAATTGCTTTTATTTGCTCAATCCGAGACCGAGACCAAACGGAGACAAGACCGAGACCGAGACCGAGACTATTTTTTTTTCTTTGAGGCCAAGACCGAGACTTGCCAAGTCTCAGTCTCGGTCTCGGTCTTGCGAACCTGTATTTTAGACTGTCTATTTAGAAAAGTAAAGAAACTTAATTTTCATCTCAATTAAAATCTACATAATACCTAAATAATACTTTTAGCTCGAAATCGAAGCAAAAAAATATCAAATGGAAGTGCCGATGGTAAGTATCAATACCCGAAGTCGTATTAGGGCTCGATAATTTGCTGGGGCTTGGGGCTCAACTCAATTAAAAATATACCTTGGGAGAGAAGTTTAAATTGGAAAAGTAGAAAAACTTATTTACTGTTAGTTTTTAAAATATTTTTGTAAATTTAAATGTTTAATGCTTTTAGTTTTAAAAATATAATATTTTGTTGCGCTTTATTGCGCGATATTACAAAGTTAACTGGAAAATTCTAACCCAAACTAACCCAATATAGTTTTTAAAAGAAA
>JAEQML010075187.1:0-13945 GCA_016904865.1 Pissodes strobi
TTCATTGATTTCGTGTGTCTTTATTAACTTTTTATTAATATAATGATATTATGGCTGCCATGAGGTTCATTTAGATTAGTTTTGTGTAGTTATCACTTCGTTTATACCTGTAGATATTTACCGGCTATATACATACCTATTTACTTCACCGGTTGTCTTATTGATTTACTCTAAAGCTAGTTTAGTAAAATATTTCCTAGTCATAGTATTTAGTGAATGACTGCATTTTTTAGTCCAACCTTTAGTTCAATGTTTGGTTGAAATTACATGAAGATAATAATTGGGCAATATTTACGCTATAGAACCTAGATTAGAACTGGGTACCTTATTTTGCTTTGATTTAGTAGCCTGATAATATAGATGAAATACATTATAAGAGAATCTTCTCATTAGTTTATAGGCGATACCATAACTTCAAATTAATTGTCTTTGGAGTGTTTGTGAAAGCTTCCTTAATAAATACCTTTAAATTCAAAATTTTCATATTATTCTTGCCTAAGGTATGTGTCTAAATTTTAGTGCCCTGATTTCAAATATAGACACCTAGTTAAAAATGTAGTGGCGCCTTCACCTAACTGACAACACATAGACCCACAGCTTTAAATAAAATTAAAACCGATGAGTGAACCTGGCATATGACCACCTGTTGAGCAATTGACAAATCATGTTGCATAATTAGCCAGCGCTTAAGGCTGATTACAATGTCAAGGTTCCAAATCTATCATAAAAGCTGCCTAAAAATATTTTGAGTTAGGACAACACCGACGGAGAGGACCATCTGTCGTTTTGCAGTTATGATAAATTCCGTAGCAGTTTATCTATATCATTTGTTATTCCATAACTTTTTCACCACAATACCATTGCCAGAAGGATTGTCACAAAAAAGATTAGTGTGGTACAGAGACTATCAGAGAAAATTATAATTATTGTCCAGGAAAGTGTAGCAGAAATGAATAAAGATAGGAGAAGAGCCTATGAATACCATTTTTTAGAAGATAAGCATATCGTCCTGGCAAGATGGTATGACAAGAATCTGGTTAGGCTGTTAACAATATTTCGGTAAACTCATTTCAAAACGTATAAAATTATAACAGAAAAGGATTACCTTGACACAACTGCATAATACCTCTTTATATAACAATTATATGGGCCGTAGATCGTTGCGAGATGTGATCAAAACATCAGTCTGTACAGAACAAGAATGCGCGGCAAGAAATAATGGTGGGAAGCTGGATCATCTGTCTTCCTGGTGAAGAGTTGCTCATTATTAGAAGGGTCAAAATGTAGAAAAAGAGGAAGACTGTCTTCTTTTAAAAGTATGGACCCTCGCTACGGTCGACTAGATCCATTTGTAGGCCAGCCAGGGAAGCAAATAAGGTGCAGAGTGTGTCATAATCAATGCAAAGTAGGGCTGTCTATTTAGTAATTTGTCCCTTATTATACAACATGATTGGTTTTATGTTTATAATTTACTTCCAAACTACCAAAATGTAAACTGTTTAGATTCTGTTTCATCAAAATATAATTATTTTAAGTGTGTATGCATATCTTCCTATTATCCTTTTAAAAGAACACCTCGAATAAACTATGTACTTCTAAAAAAATAAAATCTTTTAATAATTGCATATTGTTAACCTTTCTTTGATACATATATAAACCAGTAAACTTACAAGAAATTGAGAAAAATCAGATAAAAAATGGGATACTTAATAAATTACTCTATTAGGTTACAGATGTAAAATCCAAAATTCGAATATGTAAATCAATGAAAGCAAAAATTTGAAGCAATACAATTATTATTTATGTAACATGTCGTGCTAAAAAAGCTCGATAATAAAACCAGATTTTAAATGCTCACATTATTGTAACATATTGTGATCAAGGAATATAAAGCAATTTTATGATGAATGCAGAGTGTCTCCCCAAGCACCCATTTCATTCATTTGAATACACGGAAAACCTATCTTATTACGGTATTATTAGTCTTTTTGAACATGTAATCTGATTTTATCAGGACTTGTGTTTGTCAGTGACCGCACGAAATGTGATACTTAATGTCACATGTCGAGAAATACATGGGCTCCCTTTACGAAATGGTGAAAGTTTCAGCTGGGGTCGAATACATGGTATGTGGGAGACTCGATTTTTGTTGTGTTAGTCACATTTATTTTTAATGACATGAACGTATCTCCTTTGTAATTAAGTTTCATTTATCTGCTAAAAGTTATTAAAATTTGTTTTTTGCTTGAAAATCTAGTTTTCGTTATTTATTGCGTCAAATATATTACAAAATATGTGCAATGAAGTTAATGTCAGTATAAATTAGATAAAAGATACATTTATTAATTTGTAAGCTTACTATAACCCAAGAGACAAGACTATAATGACTAAGAAGAGATGGAATATAGAAAGGAAAGATCGGAATAAATCAATTATTTTATTATTTTTTGCAAAATAAAATAGAAGGAAAATAATGATAATATGAAAACAATATTTGAGCTTTCATGATGCGCTAACTTTCAATTAATCAATCAATCAATCAAAAAATACTTAAAAGTATAAATAATTACAAAATGACAGAATTACCAAAATAAATTCTACAGTATCCAGTAAAAATGTGTATAAACCAATCAACCATCATCATGAAAAGAATGAAAACAAAAATAAAAAAGCACAAAAAACAATCTGAGAAAAATAAAATAAAATCAGCACAATAAAAAACGTCTTTTAGGACAGAACAGCTGGTTTCAGCTTCTCTGAATCCCATATTGGAAATTTTATTGAAGTCAATTTTTTTAAAGGAACGTACGTTTCAATTGCTAAATTCAAAGTATCTTAAAAGATGGTATTGTAAAGCTAATTTTTTTGTCTATCTAATTTCAGTATTGGACTCAAATAGGAGAGCTACTCTTCCGCCTTTGTCGATAGAATTGTGAAGTTCACTATTGAAAAGTTCCTAATATCTCAAGGTGACTGAGTCTCCTTGCAAGCTTTGTGTGCTCTCTTTTAGGACAGAACAGCTGATATCAGCTCCTCCGTACATACGTTTTAATTGCTAAATTCAAAGTATGATAAAAGATGATATTGTAAAGCTGATTCTCTATGGCTCTCTAATTCATGTTGATAGTAGATTGTTATTGCCGATACCAAGCACTCTCACCAAGACTTCATTGATATACGAAAGACATAACATATAAAAACAAATTTACTGTATAAAGCGTACTATAGTGAGATAGTACGCTTTATACAGTAAAAATACTCTTATCTTCAATGAATTCTTGGTGAGAATGCTTGGAATCGGCAATAACAATCTATCTACATCACAAATATCAAAACCTTTCCCATTTGACGTTTTTTCTATATTTTTGTGGATGAGTAAATCAGTTTCCAGGATAAAAATACAACTAGACAATATCGTCTCCTTAATGAAAAATGATCTACAATGGTCCCGTGGATTTAACTTGCCCAGATATATTAGGGTTTGATTCTGCAATATAAATACTGAGTGTACAAGGTAGATGTTGAGTGGTGTTACCCAAAAACGCCGCACCATATCTTAAATTAGATTTCACTATGGAAAATAAATAAAAATCGCCAAATTATATCGAAGCATCCCAACAGCATAACTTACTGATGCCAGTTTTGTAATGATTATGGGCTTTGCATCCATATACACGCCCAGAAACCTAACCACTGGTGGAGTTTCCACCAAGTTAACTGATCATATCAAGCTTAAGTGTCAGTAAGCTGATATTGAGGGGACAAGAAGTTTGACTAATACCACAGTTTCAGATCAGAGAACAAATCCGTCCAGAAAATTCTGGTATCATCAGCGAACAAGGTAAAGTGGCCACCAATATCGGTGGTTGCCAAGTCATTTATAATAACAAGCTTAGCGACCTCAAGACCGAGTCTTGGATTGACCAGTATCCTTGAGTGACTTCCCTGATAACGAATTGGCTTCCTTCAATCTGATATGTATGATCAAAGACAATTTCGTAGTATAATTGTCTTTGGTATGATGTAAGCCATTTCAGCGCTATTCCCCTAAACCCATAATACTTGAGCTAAGCAAATACCTTTAAGAAATTGCAGAACACATCTGCAGCAACATCACCATCGTTCAGTCCCTTATAAAGCCTTTCTAGGAATACAAATATTGTATCCTTAGTCCCTTTCGAACCATAGAATCCAAACTGATTACTTTTTAATATTTTATATCTTGAAATAGAAGAAGTTATTCTATGTTTAACCAGCTCTTCTACTATTTTGAATAGAGTGGGAAGGAGAGCAATGCTATGGTGTCATGACGGGTCCCCCCTTGAATCAGTAAAAGAAATGGTCTAACAAGACTTGTCTTCATGCAATGGGGTAAAATATCGGAATCACAGGAATCAGTTGTGGCAACAGTGAGGACAGTCAAGGCATAATCCAAAATCTCGCAGATTTCGTATTTTTAATACAAGTTTTTGCATCTATATACTTTACTTACTCATTTCGGGCATTAGTGATCTTATGTTTACCTGAAACAAAAAAAAATGGATTAGATTACTTTGGCATATTGATAAATTTCATTTAATACAACATGGCTTTTGTGAAAAAAAAAGAAATCTATCCTTGAGTAGCTCGTCCAAATTAGAGGAATGTTAAAGGGACACAAAAATGTACTTTCTTGCCGATCTACTTGCCTTATTTCTTATGTCAGTAGCTTCAAGGGGTTGCATTTAAATTATTTGACTAAAATGGAATTATCGTGATTTTAAAAAACAAAAGTTAGTGAAGTCATACAAGAGATACATGTGTGAACCGTAGGCGTATTTAGGAAGCCTCCGCGTTACAGAACCCCAGTTCAATAACGTCGCCTGATTGGCTAACTCCAACCCCGCCCGTCAATGGTTTGTTTGTTTTTTCACTTCACGCATTTGTATGAGACTTTTCGAGAAAAGCAGGCATGTGAAAGCCTGGCTCAGGGGGTAAAGCTCACGTTTAGAATGTGGAGCAATGAGTTCGACGCCCGGCCCTTGCCAGTTTTATTTATTGATTATTTACTTTTTTGAAATGGCTTGGGTTAATTTGAAATAGTTTTTGTTGGTTGCGCCCCGCAGCAGTTCATTACATGAACACAAATGCCTGAAGTGGAAAAACGTAAAAAACATTGACGAGCGGGGTTAGTGTAGCAAGCGTGCTTATCTACCCAATCAGGCGGCGTTTTTTAACTGGGTTCTGTAACGTGGAGGCTTCCTAAATACGCGAACCGTAAATTTTTAAATTAACACCGTTACTTCATCACTCTGCTTTTGTCCAGAATTTAGGATTCGCCTATTTAGGAGACAATTCTTACACGTACGATTGAATGAAATGATTATGTTATTTGATAAATAATTTATTATACTCATTAGTCCCAAAGATGACACGTTTAGGGTAGTCTGGAAAGTTTTTTTACCCCCTCTTTATGCTGTTTGCACTACGCTGAGGTTAAGTATATTTCACTGTATTTATTCCGAAACTATATTTTCTGGGAAATACTTCCAACTTGTGATGGCCAAAGATAATTATGTGGTCCTTAATCCTAATAGAGGCAAATGCCGTTTTAAATGTTAAGGACCACTAACAGTGTTTTGAAAGTTGCACGTTCAAGACACTAATTAATTTAACTGGCGATTAAAGCGACTAATCGGAGTCCAAAGTAGTGGCCTTAAATGTCCCAGTAGGGTAAAATCAAATTAAACCTCGTTTGTTGGTCAATACTTAGTAGGGGTTACTTTGGGCAATTCTCATAGAAAAAGCACTATTAAAAGGTTTATTTCATGAACTGTCCGCTACCTATGGTTTTCCCTTTATTGGATTAACCAGTGTTTTCGAGCCTTGATATCTTGGGTTTTTTTAAAAGTAAAATCTCAGAGTAAAATAAGGATATATAATAATATTTGATCCAACAAGAATGCATTGAAAACAAATTCTCCTAAACTAGCGGTATCCCAGTCTGAACTATATAGACGTGAATTATTGAATACAATAATAGCAAAAATCAGGATGGTAATCCGTCAGTTCAGGGCAATAAATCTGTAGGCCCCGATTAGGCTAATATATAATGAAACTTGTACACCATTTTCTAATACTTATATTTGCCGAAACTGCATATTCACCGATTTTCGAAACTTCAGAAACATACACAGGTATACCATAACTATCACGGCTTCTGATGTTATATTAACATATCATATCATATCTCTTGAAGGATGTGTTTCGTAGTTGCAAGTTAAAATTGGCTTAACCATATTGCCATTAAAATATGCCTAGATATCCATGTTTCATCCAATTATATTTCTGTTAATGCAATAGTAAATCTTGCCATAACGATAGACGCATATTGCGAAGATAGTCATACACCCAGAAAATAGAGCTGTTTTATCGATATTGGCACGGGAAAATCCGAACCAACATATTTATATATTTGCCTGCGAACGTATTAAAACCTAAAAGCGTATAATTTCCTTGCTTTCTGTTGTCTGCTAATACTTAATAGGTATCCCGCTGAGTTAAAATGCCTTTAGCCCTAGGGGTCGAATAGGAAAAAGAATGAGAATGAATATCACAGTATAAGGGCGTTAACGCTGCTTCCTGCCTTGCTACGAGCCCATTTCACACAGGGCTCGTAATGTTTAGTATTTTGCTTTGCCTGTGTGCTATGTAACCTAGTTCAAATGATATTACCATTTAATAGCCTTATTTCAGCCCAATAAGAATATAGTGCGGTCTCTGTGGTTCTAATGAATGCTTTTATATATTGCCTCATATTCGCGAAATTAGGATTAAAATATCAAAAGCCTTGTTTGAAAACAATTGTTGGTGAATAGCAAAGCAAAAAGTTTATATTATAAGTGTCAAAAATTTCTGTTTTAAAAGGGAATGGTGTCAAATATGGGATCGCGGCATTTGCAGTCAGAAATATTAGGGACACTTGCAGTGGGTGCAGATATTTGTAGGATTTTCAGGTAAAGGAAGTAACGAGGCTGGCAGATGTGGCCAACTAATTTATATTCAGTATTCGACCAGAGCAAACTCGTGTAAACCCTAGCCCAAAATCACACTTTACCTATTTACACTAAACTTTTGTTAGGTAGCTACCCTGGTCGAGTACAGGATTTGAATTTGTTGACCGCATCTGATACCCTCGATAACTTGTTTAACTACAAATTTTAGAAATAATTTGCACCGCAAGTGTCACTAATATCGTTTGTAACACGACTTGTTAATTGCTTAACAAACGGTCCATATGCAAGTTCACTCAGCGGTTTTAATTGTATTTAAAGGCGTGGGTCGAAGAGTTGGCAGTTAGGCGAAGGCGCCACTAAATTTTTAACAGGAATATATCAATGATTTTTGCACATTGAAAACACGGCAGTAAAATTTAGAAACATACCCTATATACGAATATCGTGAAATTTAGTAAAATAAAAGGTATTAATGAAAGGCTTTGTTGATACTAACTTACCAAAATAAACATCAGGATTCCAATTGAACTATTTATTCAAATCTTGAATGCTTCCATAAACACTCTAAGGACAATTAATTAAGTTGAGTTTATGGTATCCCCCATAAACTAATAAGAAAATTTTTTAAAGCATTTTAAATAATAGAGTGAATACTGCATAATTCTCTTGCCGATTAATTTATTTTACAGAACAAGAATCAAAATATTAGATTTAATTATTTTATATTATTATAGTTAAGAAGCACATGATCGTTGTTTCAAGATATCGAATCATTTGAAACGAAAATAAATTATTTCTCAAAAGAAGAAATGCTATTCATGGTTAAAGAAAACATATTCTACAATTAAAATTGTATTTACTTTGCTTGAACAGCTTCAAGATTAAAATAATAAACCTTTTTTTTCAACTATGTATATAAATCCTCTCTTTTAGTAACTTATTTCTCCAAATGAATTTTAGGGAATGTTTGATATAAAATACGAACGTATTGAAATAATAAACGTTTTTACACAATACAAACAAATATTTTTCTACATTTAAAACTTCATTATTCTCTAAATCAAAATGATTTTATTAATTTAAAAATATAAGTTAATATGAATGAGAAATGCAATATATTAAATTCTTCTTTTTTCTGTTCGGTTTAAGAATATTAAAAATCTCAAAAAAAAACAAAGAAATATCTCTAATGTAGTTTATTTCTATACACTGGAAAAATAAATAAGCATACAAACTAAAAATATTATCTTAGAACAACCAGGGTCTACAGGATGTATTTTTTCCGCTAATTCTAGAACTAAAGTACATATTATTAATATTTGTGTGCATGGCTTTCGTTTTTTCATGCACCTTTATAGAAATCTAAAGATATGAGTTTCTCAGTATACTGTGACCAATATCTAGTAAACGGCCATAATAAACTTTAGCAAAATTTACAGGGTGTTACTTTTTTTCGGGTCGTGACCCTGTGTCGTAGTAAAAATTTTCGGGGGTAAAGCGATCACGATCCGGAACAAAGTAAATTTTGCTAAAATGTATTTTGGCCATTTTAGCTTACTATCTGCCAAATCTGAGATATACCTCTAGAAATGTACGAGGTGCATGAAAAAACTGTAAAAAATAAAACTTTAACACCCTTTATCTCAGGAACGAATGCCTTACGCACACATGTTTATATGAATTTTTAATCCTAAAAAGAGACAAAAAATATATCATGCATTTTTAACCATCAATTAAATAACACCCTGCATAGGTTAATTTAGACAAAATTGAAAAAACAATTACAGGCCACTGACAATGTTTTAAATTACCACTTTTTCGGAATCTACGTTTAGAAATATGATAGTTTAAAAAAGGAAACTGAATGAATCAAAAAATTTAACTTAGAGAAAAACTTTTTGCACATTTTTTACATCGTTTGAGACTAACTCTCCGTTTGACCAACAGCACAAGACATCCGTTTTTTTTGTTAATTTCCGGCTTAATTGGAACTTACAATGCTTCAAACGATAAATTAAAAAGAAAGAGAAACTAAGACAGGAATGTGCAAAACGTTTCTTTGTTAGTTTAGCTGTTAAGATTCTACAGCCTGTCAATTTCTATAAAATATCAGGGATATACTCACATTTAAAACAATTTAAACCATCAGTCATATGATCTACCAAGAAAAATTCTTAACACATATTATGCTACAACCTGTATTTTAAAAATATTTTCAGTTTTCTTTAGGATGAGTTAAATAGGATGTATGTACAATGAATATTAGAGAATGTTAACAAAAACCAGTAAGTAGATACCTAGGGCTCATTTTCACAATGTGTGGATAGCAAAAAGACTAAAACGTCTAAAACAAATGGCCTAAGTAACAATAACAAATAAAAGTTAGTATCCTACGACCAATAACTAATACTTAGCTAAATTAACTCCGAGGTAGGTATTTTTCTATTTCTTGGCAAGTTAAAAACGGCTTTGAACTCTTCGTTCGGGCAAAGATCTATACATACAGTTCGAGCAATAAGAGATCAAAAAACACGCTAAGGCTGTGTGAAGTTTGTATTCTCATCATTAATTCTTCGACTGTTACGTGAATACCACATCACAATTTTGTGGCTTTTGGCGGCCATTTTTGTTCTTCATGGCGTCGGATTTATATATTTGTTTTCTAGTTTTGTGTAATCCGTTCTTTCCCGAATACCAAAATGATGAAATTGTAAGTATTCGGACCATTAGATTTGTCTGACGTAAAAATCAATCAATCCGTCATGACAGACGATCTTTAGCGGTCGATGGTCCTGAACAGCACACGCACTTGCACTCACAGCACCCCTAGCAACCTTATCGATCAACTAACTAAACTAGGTTAATTAATATATTGCCGGCCATCTAGAAAGCATGTGGGGAGGGGTGCAATCAGATTCCCGGATCCTTGAGTCAAGATAAATAAAAAGATATTGATATTTAATTTTAGTAAACATATTTAATTTTTTATTTGATTTGTGCTACGATATATGTTTAGACAGAAACCTAGTATTTTCAAAATATGCATGAGATATTCTCATTTCAAGAGACATACGTTCTAATTCCCCGATTATTTTTATTTGAAGAATATTGCCATCTTATACTAAATAATGTGGACCGAGGATTTATTTTAAACGGAGAAAATAATATTCTTAAATTAGTTTTTTATTTTTCTTGGTCAAAACTTAATAAAGTTCATTGAAATATTTAGGAATCTTGAATAAAATATGTAGCTTATTTTGAAAGTAAATCTATCTTCATCTTTGATTAAAATTGCTCGAAATTCTAAACAAAAATATGTTTTTAATTCAAGAAAATAATTTGAAAAATTCATATTTTGCTTTTAAGAAAATGCATTTATTCATACGAAATATATTTTTCAAAAAGAAGTATCTGTTGACTTACATTTAATAAAAAAAGATGAGAAAATGTGTATACATAAATGGAGTATTCTTTTTTTTGTGTGTAAGTTTGTCCTATATCCTTAAGATTGCCTAATTCCTGTTTCGAAATATGTAGTTTTAACTAAACCTTGAAGTCTTGAGGTTCTGTCTAATCGCAGTTAGTCACAAAGTACCAATAATTATCAGTATTTATTAAGCAAAAACTAAACTAAATTAACCGCATGGCAGCGATATTATCATTATACCAACAAATAGTTAATAAAGATATACTAAATCGATTAATTAACTTATGAAGTAAATTTATTTATATAAAGATGGTAAGTATCTACTTATAGGTAAACACGAAGTGAGCTCAGTTCGATTTTTTTATAGCAGTGGCACACGCACTAAAGAGAGATCCTATGGCGCTCGACAAGCGGTGTATGTGCGAAGATGTTGATTGACACGATTCCTGAATAGTTGTAGTTTGTAATTAGGGGGAAACAGATGTACTGGGGGTGAGACCCACAGTGATGCAGTGCACCAGACAAAGGAGTTCTTGTAAACCGATATTCTGTCGTGACTGTCTGACAGGCGTTGCCAGGGACAAGATGAGGCGGGCCAAATACTGGGATCATCTGCCGTAAAAGTACCTGTAAAACAGGGGCATCTCGGCCACATGTCTGCGGTGTTCAAAACTATCCAGATTTCGGGTCAACTCCGCGTCGCCAACGAGACGCACAGCTCTCTTCTGAATAGAATCCAGCAGCTTCAGGGTGTGCTTTGGTGCCGCACCCCAGATGTGTGAGCAATATTCTAAGCACGGTCTTATTTCCGTTATGTAGAGCAAAAGCAACTGCTGGGGTGTATACATTTTTTGTTGCGAAATAATGCACCAAGCTTCTGGGAGGCTGATTTTGCGATGTTAGTAACGTGGTCATGCCAGGACATATTGCTGTTGACCGAGACACCCAGTAGTCGGATTGAAGAGGACGAAGGAATGGCCGATTCTGCCATAATGATGTCAGGGCTCGCCGTATTGGCCCTCTTTGTAAACGTGGCTGGGATTTTGCTGCATTGAACCGGACCAAATTTTTGCCGCCCAAAGTTTGAACTTTATCCAAGTCTTGATTAATGCTGTAATCTGCTCCTGTCTGCGGTGATAAGTCTCACTCGCTGGTAAAGGTTTTTCTGATCTAAATTGGGAGACAAGGGTAGTGGCATCTGCAAAACTGTAAACACGATTATTCGTTTAGTTCAGCAGCTCATTAATATAGATGAGGAACAGAGTTGATGACAGTATTGCGTCCTGAGGCCCGCGTTAATGGTGAATGTGTCTTAGATGTGTCCATCAACTGCAACATGCAGACATCGCTTCTTAAGCAAACTGGCAGGCCAACTGCAGATAGGCTGGCAGTCCGAACGACGGTAGTTTGTTGAGCAATCCGGCATGCCAAACTCTGTCAAATGCTTTCGAAATATCCAAAGCAATCGCTCGAGACTCTCCGTAGTTCTCAATTGCCCTACTCCATATGAGTGACATAGGCCAATATATCTCCTGTCGATCTCTCAGGTTGCACTCGAGCGAATTTCCAAGAAGATGGGTAAATATCTTTTCGGTAAGACAGAGAAAAAAGCCTGAAAAAATCGGGTGTTAGTTCATTGGCGCAGTTCTTTAACACGATGGCAGGTATTCCATCCGGTCCTGATGCCTTAGACGTTCTTTAAGGACTTTACGAATATCACAGCAACTTGACTTCTGCCATGGTGGTGTTGATGTTCGATATGGTGGGGAGAGCCTTGCCTTGGGGGACGTCTAAGATACAGTGCGATGAAAGCATTTTGGTGAGCATGTTTGCTTTTTCCTTGGCTGTAGTTGCCGTGATGCCACGCTCGTCTGTCAAAGGTGGGTGAGACGTTTTTGTAAAGTTATTACTTACTGCCTTTGCTACCGACCAGAAATTCCTAGAGCCACTGCAAAAGTTTATTCCTGATTCTTTGATTATGTTTGTCCTTAGTTTCGTCGATCACACGTTTGCATTCGTTTCTCGCTTCGACAAAATAATCTTAATTTTCGGCGGTCTGATTTTGCTGCCAGTACTTGTAGGCTTGCTGCTTCATACCTACAGCTCTTTCGCATCTTCTGTCGAACCAGGGCGAAAAACTAAAGTTACAAATTGCAGCTATGTGACACAATTTACTGACATAAGGCTTACAGCCAATTACAGTAAAAATAAATCAATTAATTATCGTAACATTAGCAAAATACTTTCTTTACTTGAGATAATATCAGATATGATAATAAATAAGATAAGTATCTCTAAAAAAACTATGATAAGAAACAAGAATAAATATGATACACACTAATAGATATCCTAAAGCTGTTTATCGGTAAGCTCAATAAGCAAAAAAGGTAAGTTCATTGAATAAACAAACGAAAAGTAACGGAATAAGTCCGATATAAGATAGCAAAGGCCCTACAGTCGCTTAGTTCATTCATCAAAACGATAAATAACGGTAATAGGTATGATATATTCCAGAAAAAAAAACATGAATCACATATTAGTAAATAAATTGCAAAATATAATTTTTTTCAAGATTTATTTTCTGTAAAATTTTCACAAATGCCAGTGATTACAGGAATTATATTGCTTTAACTAATTTACTTTCAAACACCTGGGCATATATCCTCCTTATCCTAGCTCTAATCTACTCAAAAGGAAGGACAGATATCTTTTACGCCCATCAGGGTCTCTAAAACTATCTTAAGGAGCATATCTGGTTTAAATTTGGGTCTGTTCATTCGATATGGATGGGAAAAGCGATTTTATGTTAAAGATATCAGCATTTCCATCTGTCAAGGTAAGAGAAGGAGATCGGATTACAATTTGCCAAATTAACATTCAATATTGCTGGGCCCTTGATAACATTTATACCAATTAATTAAATTATATTAAAGATAAATTATAATGGTAAATTGTAAGTCAAATATTGTCATTCAAATTCCCTCAGAAGAGAACAAAAGGATTTTCGATTAATCACTTTCACCATCAGGAATGCGATTTTCATATATATAGGTATTTGTATATCTTCTCCGATCCCACGAAGAAAAAAAAAATAATAAACAGTGCTATATAACTTTCTATAATTTTATTTTTTACTTTGCCCAACTGATTTTCGTAAAAAAACATCCTCCGGCTAGCTTGGACACTGGGCTCTGATTCGGCCTAAAAGAAGAGGCTCAAGTGTCGATCTAGATAACCACAAAATAGCTTGATTGAATGAACTAAATAGTCGGTATGTCTTGTATCTTCGTTTTTACGATTAATAGTATCAAAAGACTCGTCAAAAGCCTTCGAGTTATCTAATGACAGTTTTATTTCCAAGTTTGGCGATATTTCAAACCATTTGTATTTTGTTTTCTAAGAAATAAATATATTTGACCATTGATATCAGCAGATTGGATATCGATTAAAAAATATATAAATTCGCTTTTAACCCTGATATCGAACAAACGATTAGTTCATGAAAGAAATGAGTACGCTCGAA